>JAWPHD010005355.1:0-15000 GCA_037043455.1 Cyrtodaria siliqua | reverse complement strand
CATGGATAGCAATAACTAGTTTTCTGAATCTTGGGAGATTTTAGAATATCTTAAAAATAATAACGCTCTGGAGATGAGCTTGCTTTGGCATAGTATATTATATGGAGTGGAGTCTTGGTGTGGAGTCTTGGAGTGGAGTGGAGTGAATAATTGGAGTGACCTTGGAGTGACCATTTTGGAGTGACCTTGGGGTCAAATTTGGAGTGAATATTTTGGAGTCAATTTTTGGAGTCTAAATTTGGAGTCATATTTTTCTGTAAACTTTTTAGAAACTAATAGACACTTCCGATATGTTCTTTGTTATGCTCTTTACTTCTTAATGGAGTGAATATTTTGGAGTCAATTGTTGAGCCTAAATTTGGAGTCCTTACAATTGACTTATTAGAAACTAATACCATTACTTGAGTTATTTCATTTGCACATGCAATTATTTATTAATTGATAAATTTCTTAAAAATGCATGTGTCTATTAAGCTACCCAATTTCAACAACTAATAATTATTATTTTAATCCAGGTTCTGGAATATTGTGGTTGACCACTGCATTTGTAAACAATATGCGTCAATTAAGTTGACCAACTACCTTATTTAATAGGCATTCAATAAAACAGGACTAGGACTTATTAGCTTTGAATCATTGGCCGAAGATAAATTGGTCCCTTGGTGCAAGGTCAGACCAATAAAGAGCCATTAAGATAATCACTGTTATCTTTTGAGGTTATATTGTCTGGGTATCTAAAGTTCATACTGTGGTCAAGGCCTCACAGTAGGGACATGAGTAATTAGTGAAGATAGGGACAGTGCAGTGTTAAGTAACAGATTAAACATGTGAGGGTCACTTTAGTATTTTTTTATGTTGAAACATAACTATTTCTCATGTGATAAAGTGAAAATGTATCTATATGAAAATAGAATTATGCTCGTATGGCAATCAAATCTAATGATGGAAACAAATAAATTGCTAAACAAGTAACTTAAAGCTTCACAACTGCCACTGAATTATAATTAATAATATAACGCGAAAGCGAGGATTTTTTTTCTCGAATTTATGAATTCCGCATTTCTGTCATTATCTGCAAAATGTATCGGAAAGATTAAGTTCTAACACCATACACATCTAACAACATACACATGTAGCTCAAAATCTGCATAGTTTCGAAGATGCATGTGTCTCGCCATTTTGTAAAAACAGACATGCTTTACTCTAGATGCTCTCTGGCTTATCTGACAGTGGTAACGGCGACGTCAACATTTGGTTAAAGTTTTTTCCAAGGCATATATCTCAAATACTGTCAAAGGTATTGCTTTGAATATGCCACCTCGGCATATGTGCGCTTCAGTAGCAATTTTTTTATACATTTAGCAACAAAAGTGAAATGCAAATGAGAATCAATTTAAGTCTTTAGGTTTTATATTCAGGACCGGGTTGTGTTTAAACAAAATGGCGATGAGTATAAGCAATTAAACATTATTAATGGAATGCCAACAGGTAACAAACTAAAATTGTTTAACCATTTAAATGGCAGGTTAGAAATGTGAATGTTTGGTAGCAAATATATCAGTCATCTGCCTTCACCAATCCCAACAAGCAGATTCCCTGAAGACCTTTCAGCTCCCGAACATGGCAATTAGTCTGATAGTTATAATTGTCTCACAACAGTAAATGGCTTCAGCAAGACATTTATTATAATATAATGTTATAGTGTGTTGACAATCAAACAAGCACACGTTTTAAGCAATAGTTAAAGTTAAGTAACCCATTTATCCCAAGCCCTGATTTACATTAAGAAAACACCATATGAAAATGGTAAGGCAATGCAAAATAAAATTAACATTTTGTTATCCCCCATTGTTATTTTATCTGAAAAAGCATAGTCTTAAAAGAAATGTATGTGTTTTGACGTATAAAATAACATGGAAATCAAAAAAATTATATATTTTACAGGTATCACATAACATGACTTCTTGAAGTGTAATAAAGCTATGGATTATTTAGCGTAATATACTAGTGCATATAGACACAGACCGAACCACTGTGTTTGTGTACAATAACAAATACAAGTCCAAATTACGTGCATGGAATACATACAATACATTTAGAAACCTTAATATTCATCATTAATTAAAATCTTACTTTATAGAATACACGTAGTAACATTACTAATTTGGTTTGTCCCTTTATTTGTAAAGCAGACACGTTACAACTTCGCTACATAGCTAAAGTTATTATTTATTAATTATTTATTTTAACATGTTGCATTTCAATTTCCAATGAAAAACATTTACTTTTGGGCAGAGCTAAGACAAACAGGGTGCAGTTGAACTTGTTTTTTTTGGTAAGACGTAACATGCTCTTGACTTTCACGCGCTAATTGCCGTAAGTTACGATGCGTGCAATGCTGGCAACATCGATGTTCCAACACATTATCGCTTGCCAGAGTTTCACAATTATGAATAGTACCCTTTGGGAACAGTTGTAACTCTAAGCTGGTGAAAATGTTCTAACACTATGTATTGAAGCTTAAAAACACTATTTTTACCACAAATACATGAATTTTGAAAAACATACATAACAATGTAAATAGAAGGATTGAATTTGATATTACCATTTTTAATTGAGTATGAAAAATAACCCTTGTCCTACTAAGGGCGACTACAATAGCATTTGCGCCCATTGTAAAACCAGAGTAACTCGCAGGCTGATCAGAGTTTACTATGTCCGGCTGCTTATCAGTCATTTCCCCCAAAACACCCCTTTGTAACATAAATGGAATGATCCAAATTACATTACCATTATACATTCATAACGGGCTAAGGGTTAAATTAAAGTTAACAAGAAGCCTATGGGCTGCAGTAATATAAACTCACCAAATGTTTTTCACACCCCATTGGAAGATTAAAATATTGAATAATTCAATCATTAAATTTCTCTTACAAATTGCCGCCGTAAAAAATGTAAATTGGCACAAATTGTAAGTGAAATTATTACGTGTCGTCGAAAGTGTGTTCTGACAGACAGGCAGGCAGGCAGGCAGATATTTCTATTGACTTAGATTTTTTCATTTACTTCTGTGATATATAGAATCTTACATTCGTAACCGAGTATAAATTCTTTGGATAAAATCAATAATACACTATAACACATAATACACAATAATAATCATGTAAGATCGTCTATATACTTAATTCATTGGAAAAGGAATCATAACCTGGTCTTATTAGAAAATCTAGGATAATCATGTGAAAATAAGCTTCCACCACCCTGCCAATACGAATCAGTTAATGTACCACTGTCTTGAGAGATAAAGTAAACATTGTCCTGGGTTCGGACAGGGAAAATGACCGATAACAGTAAAATGTTTGTTTTTATTTCTATTAATCACTGATGATTTCTTTTTCGCGGCCCTCATTACAGATGTCAAATTGTCTGACATCCAGTGTCAGGGGTATACATAGTTCCAATACGTCAGTCAAGTCCAATTAACACATACTTGTCACAGACAGCTGGCTATGACAGTCGTACCAGAGAGACTGAAGTAACTCAAGTAAATGTATTAGTTTCTAAACAATTATTAATTGTAAGGACTCCAAAATGAATTCCAAAATATTCACCCCATTAAGAACAAAAAAACATAACAAAGAACAAAAGTCAGAACTATTTATTAGTTTCTAAAAAGTTATTAATTGTACGAAAAAGTAAGGGAAACAATAAGATTTCAAATTTTGACTCCAAAATTGACTCTAAAATATTCACTCCATTAAGAACAAACGAACATAACAAAAAACATAAGTCGGAACTTTTTATTAGTTTCTAAAACGTTATTAATTGTACAGAAAAATATGACTCCAAATTTAGACTCCAAAAATTGACTCCAAAATATTCACTCCAAATTTGACCCCAAGGTCATTCCAAAATGTCACTCCAATTATTCACTCCACTCCACTCCAAGACTCCACACCAAGACTCCACTCTATATAATATACTATGCCGCTTGCTTTAGTACTGTTTGGCTGATATATCTACAAGAATACCAGGCATGCGAGTGTCCTCCGTTGTTTGGCTGATATATCTACACGAATACCCATCATTCCAGCATCCTCCGTCCGTTGTTTGGCTGATATATCTACAAGAATATTCGGCATTCCAGTATCGACCGATGTTTGACTGATATATCAACAAGATAAATGCCCATCAGTCTAGTATCCTCCGTTGTTGGCTGATATATCTACAAGAATACCCAACATTCCAGTATCCCTCGTTGTTCGGCTGATATATCTACAATAATAATCAATAAAAGAGTATGACAATGGACCTTATGAAACGGCCGAGCACGACACATACGAAATATTGCAGTCTCGGTTTGATTGAGACTGTTCATGAGCGGTAGTGAAATATGCTAGCTACCGCTCACGCCCTCTAGCCCCGGGTTGAGCAGAACTCAATATTCAAAAAATCAAAAGTACACAATTTTTAACCATCCCGAAGATGGCATGCATACGGCGGTGGACATGGAGTTATATGCTTCCCCATGTCGTACGGCGTAAGGTCCCAGTATCTAATAAAATTAAATGCCCCGAAGAGCGAAATAAACATAATGGAATTTAGTTGGGAGCAGCGATTATGAAGCCTGCGTATCACAAGTAACAGCCAAAATACTAAATTAAAAAGCATACAATGCTCCGTTGTTTGACATGCAAGAATACCATCATTAGAGTATCCTCCGTTGTTTGGCTGATATATAAACAAGAATACCCATCCTTCGAATATCACGCGTTGTTTGGCTCATATATCTACAAGAATACCTAACATTCCGGTATCCGCCGTTGTTTGGCTGATACATCTACAATAAAACCTAACATTCCAGTATCCCCCGTTGTTTGGCTGATAAATCTACAAGAATACCTAACATTCCAGTATCCGCCGTTGTTTGGCTGATATATAGATCTACAAGAATACCTAGCATTCTAGTATCCGCCGTTGTTTGGCTGATACATTGACAAGAATACACGGCATGCGAGTGTCCTCCGTTGTTTGACTGATATATAAACAAGAATACACATGATTTGAATGTCTCCCGTTGTTTGGCTGATATATCTACAAGAATACCTAACATTCCAGTATCCGCCGTTGTTTGGCTGATACATCTACAATTAAACCTAACATTCCAGTATCCTCCGTTGTTTGGCTAATAAATCTGCAAGAATACCTAACATTCCAGTATCCGCCGTTGTTTCTCTGATACATTTACAAGAATACACGGCATGCGAGTGTCCTCCGTTGTTTGACTGATATATCTACCAGAATACCCGGCATTCCGATATCCTCCGTTGTTTGGCATTATTCCAGTATTCTGTTGTTCGGCTGATACATTTACAAGAATACCCATCATTTCTGTATCCCCGTTGTTTGGCTGATATTTCTACAAGAATACCCATCATTCCAGTATCCCCCTTTGTCTACAAGAATACATATCATTCCAGTATCCCCCTTTGTTTGGCTGATATATCTACAAGAATACCCATCATTCCAGTATCCCCCTTTGTCTACAAGAATACATATCATTCCAGTATCCCCCTTTGTTCGGCTGATATTTCTACAAGAATACCCATCATTCCAGTATCCCCCGTTGGTTGCCTGACATATCTACAGGAATACCCCGCATTCCAGTGATCCCCGTTGTTTGACTGATACAAGCAAGAATACCCATAAATATAGTATGCGCCTTTGTTGCCTGATATATCTACAAAAATATCCGGCATTCCAATATCCCCCGATGTTTGGCTGATATATCTACTCTGTAAAGAGAGGTCCAGGGGTTAACGACGTTGCGTTGTACACATTCCCGCCTCTAACCGCTGCAGGTTCAACTCCCAGTGGGATCTCAACTTGTAAGTGAGAATGTGTCCGTTCTTACGGATGGCGGGTAATATACAGTACTGATTCTATCCAGAAATAAGTGGATGGCCTGCCTCCACCACAAATCGACCGTCATAAATAGCCTCAAATGTGTTGGAAAATGACGCTAAACACCAAACAAACACACTGTAAAGAGATAACAATGTGGTCTGCTGCCGCAGTATTTTATGTTATCGAGTATGGGTTTAAGCTGCGATCAACCCAGGCGTTATTTTAGTTAAAGGACTTGGTATACATCAGTGTATAGCATGTGCATGCCATTTTCCGCAATTCTATAGATATTTTCTTTTTTCAGTTTAAAAAAAGTTTGATCAGCGAACTGAATAAACTGATCGTGTTCAGTGTAGGCATTGATTTATTCGTTTCTATACAATTGCAGATGCAAGTGTGAAACGATACATGCCATTAATGAAATACTATCATCATGCCACCATAATTATCTCTTCTTTTGAAGAGATAACGATTTTATTAATGAAACAGTATAACCAGCGACACAATTTGTAGTCAGTCTGATGCTGTTCAGACAATGTCAAGCTAAATACGACTCTTCGGATTAGGATGAGTTACGCAATGTAAATTGCGGAGCACAATCACAAGTCAGCGTTCTTTTTTTCATCACAAAATGAGATTCAGGAGAAATGTACTTCATGCAAAATGCAAGTCGTTGAGTTTTTCAGATCAAACATTTTCAGTCAAAGTAAATATGATGAAACGAATATATTTAATTGAATGTTGTTTAACGGCTCGTCAACACATTATATGTTAATTAGAGCCGCCCCAGATAGAGGATACACCCGTATAGATTCCTGTGGTTCTTTTACGTGCTCGAAAGATAGACAACGATACACGGGACCGCCCGTTTTTATTCTCATTTGAAGCACGAGGCTGAGAGTGTCTTGCCCAAGAACACACCAACGAAATTCAGGGACACCGGTCAGGCGTGAACCCGAGACCTCCGTTTCAAGTTCATCGCGCTTACCGCTGGGACACTTCATCCCTTATTTGGCAATATGAAATATATTATTGTTATATCTTACATTCTAATAAATACGACCTGTGCATTACCCATACAAGTGTATTAGTATGCCCCCAGACCAGTGTAGTAGTATGCCCCACACAAGTGTATAAGTGTACCCCACACCAGTGTACAAGTATGGCCCCAAACCAGTGTATTAATATGTCTCACACCAGTGATTTAGTATGACCCACGCAAGAGTATTAGTATGCCCCTACACCAGTGTATTAGTATGCCCCACAACAGTGTATTAATATTCCCCACACCAGTGTATTAATGTGCTCCCACACTAGTGTATTAGTATGCCCCACTCCAATGTATTAGTATGCCTCCAAACCAGTGTATTCGTATGCCTCACACCAGTGTATTAGTATGTTCCACACCACACTGTTAGTATGCCCACACCAGTGTATTAGTCCGCCCCATACCAATGTATTATTGTGCACCACACTAGTGAAATAGTATGCTACATGTCAGTATAAAGGTAAGGCCCACACCAGTGTATTAGTATGCCCCAGACCCGTTTATTAGTATGTCCCACACCAGTGTATTATTATGCACCCACAGCAGTGTATTATTATAGTATGCCCCAGACCCGTGTATTAGTATGTCCCACACCAGTGTATTATTATGCACCCACAGCAGTGTATTATTATACCCACACCAGGGTATTAGTATGCCCCACACCAGTGAATTAGTATGCCACACACCAGTGCATTAGTATGCCACACACCAGGGTATTAGTATGCCACATACCAGTGTATTAGTATGCAACACACCAGTGTATTAGTATGCCACACACCAGGGTATTAGTATGCATGCCCGCCACCAGTATTCGTATCTCCAGACCAGTGTATTAGTATGCCCCACACGCGCGAATTAGTATGCCCCAAACCAGTGTGTTAGTATACAACATACACGTGTGTTAGTATGCCCCAACAATAGTGTATTAGCAATTTATACACCAGTGTATTAATGTGCCCCCACATCAGTGTATTATTATGCCCACACCAGTGTATTAGTAGGCCCCATACCTCTGAATTAATATCCCCTAAACCAATGTATTAGAATGCCCCTCACGTGCATATTAGTTTGCCTCACAAAAGTGTGTTAGTATGCAACACACCAGGGTATAAGTATGCCCAACACCAGTGTATTAGTATGCCCCATAGCAGTATATCAGTATGCCCCCACACCAGTGTAATAGTATGCCATACACGAGTGTATTAGTATGACCCCATATCATTGTATTAGTAATCCACACACACCAGTGTATTAGTATGCCTCCCACACCAGTGTATTAGTATGCCCACACACCAGTGTATTAGTATGCTCCACACCAGTGTATTAGTATGCCCCACACCAGTGTATTAGTATGCCCCACACCAGTGTATTAGTATGCCCACACACCAGTGTATTAGTATGCTCCACACCAGTGTATTAGTATGCCCCACACCAGTGTATTAGTATGCCCCCACACCAGTGTATTAGTATGCCCCACACCAGTGTATTAATGTGCTCCCACACACCAGTGTATTTGTATGTTCCACACCAGTATTATTAGTATACACTACATTAGTGAAATAGTATGCTACTTGTCAGTGTATTAGTTTCCCCACACCAGTTTATTAGTATGACCCAACCCAATGTATTAGTATGCCTCACACCATTGTATTAATATGCTCCACACCAGTGTATTAGTATGCCCCCCACATCAATGTAATAGAATGCCCAACACCACTGTATTAGTATGTCGCACACTAATGTATTAGAATGCCCCCCCCCCCCACACACACACACTAGTGTATTAGTATGCCACACTCCAATGTATTAATATGCATCCAAACCAGTGTATTATTATGCCTCACACCAGTGTATTAGTATGTCCCACACCAGTGTATTATTATGCCCCACCAACAGTGTATTAGTATGCCCGAAACCAGTGTAATAGTATCTCCTACACCAGTGTGTTAGTATGCCTCCAAACTAGTGTATTAGTATGCCCCAAACCAGTGTAATAGTATCTCCCACACCAGTGTATTAATATGCCCCACCAACATTGTGTTAGTATTCCCCAAACCAGTGTATTAGTATGCCTCTACCGCAGCAGTGTATTAGTATGCCCCAAACCAGTGTAATAGTATATCCCACACCAGTGTATTAATATGCCCCACCAGCATTGTATTAGTATGCCCCAAACCAGTGTAATAGTATCTCCCACACCAGTGTATTAATATGCCCCACCAACAGTGTATTAGTATGCCCCAAACCAGTGTAATAGTATCTCCTACACCAGTGTGTTAGTATGCCCCAAACCAGTGTATTAGTATGCCTCTACCGCAGCAGTGTATTAGTATGCCACAACAGTGTATAACACACACAGGTGAATAAGTATGCACCACACCTATGTATTAGTATTCCACACACCAGAGCATTAGTATGCCCACACCAGTATATTAATATGCCCTGCACCAGTGTAATATAGTATGCCTGCACCCCAGTGCATTAGTATACCGCCACACTAGTGTATTAGTATGCCCCACGGCAGTATAATAGTAAGGCATTACAGTGTATTCGACTGCCCCACACCAGTGAATTAGTATGCCCCACACCTATGTATTCGTATACCACATACATGTGTATGATTATTCCCCACACAGTGCATTAGTATGCCACATAACAGTGCATGTGTATGCAACACAACAGTGTATTAGTTTGCCTCCACACCTGTGTATTAGTATGCACCAAATTGGTGAAATAGTATGCTACATGTCAGTATATAAATAAGCCCCACACCAGTGTATTAGTATGCCCCGGACCAGTGTATTAATATGCCCCCACAGCAGAGTATTATTATTCCCAAACTGGTGTATTAGTATGCCCCACATCAGTGAATTTGTATCCCCTAAACCAGTGTATTAGTATGCCCATACCAGTGTATAAGTATGTCGCACACCAGTGTGTTGGTATGCACCCACACCAGTGTATTAGTATGCCAAAAACGAGTCTATTAGTAAGCTCCGTACCAATCTATTAGTATGTCTCACACAAGTGTATTAGTATGCCCCCCACCAGTGTAGTAGTATACCCCAAACCCATACACGGTTGTATTAGTATGCCCCTATACCAGTGTATTAGTATGCCCCCACACCAGTGTATTAGTATGCCCCCACACCAGTGTATTAGTATGCCCCCACACCAGTGTATTAGTATGCCCACACACCAGTGTATTAGTATGCCCCCACACCAGTGTATTAGTATGCCCGCACACCAGTGTATTAGTATGCCCCCACACCAGTGTATTAGTATGCCCACACACCAGTGTATTAGTATGCCCCCACACCAGTGTATTAGTATGCCCACACACCAGTGTATTAGTATGCCCACACACAAGTGTATTAGTATGCCCCCACACCAGTGTATTAGTATGCCCCCACACCAGTGTATTAGTATGCCCACACACCAGTGTATTAGTATGCCCCCACACCAGTGTATTAGTATGCCCCCACACAAGTGTATTAGTATGCCCCCACACCAGTGTATTATTATGCCCCCACACCAGTTTGTTAGTATGTCACACACCAGTATATTCGTATGCCACATACCTGTGTATGATTATTCCCCACAACAGTGTAATAGTGTGCCACATACCAGTGTATGAGTATGCCCCAGACAGGCGAGCGTATTAGTATGCCCCACAACAGTGTGTTAGTATGTCTCACATCAGTGTATAAGTACGTCCCACACCAGTGTATTAGTATGCCCAACACCAGTGTATTAGTATGCCCACTCCAGTGTGTTAGTAAGCCACACACCAGTGTATGGGTATACCCTACACCAGTGTATTAGTATGTTCCACACCACACTGTTAGTATGCCCCACACCAGTGTATTAGTATGCCTCCCCACCAGTGTATTAGTATGTTCCACACCACACTGTTAGTAAGCCCCACACTAGTGTATTAGTATGCCTCCACACCAGTGTATTAGTATGTTCCACACCACACTGTTAGTATGCCCCACACCAGTGTATTAGTATGCCGCCACACCAGTGTATTAGTATGCACCACACTAGTGAAATAGTGTGCTACATGTCAGTATATAGGTAAGCCTCACACCAGTGTATTAGTATGCCGTACACCAGTGTATTGGCACGCCTTACGCCAGTGTATTAGTATGCCCCCACATCGGTGTATTAGTATGCCCTACGCCAATGTATTAGTATGTCCCACACCAGTACATTAATATGCCCCCACAGCAGTGAATTAGTATGCTCACACCAAGGTATTAGTATGCCATACACCAGTGTATTAGTATGCCCCACACCAGTGTTTAAGTATGCAACATACAAGTATATTAGTATGTCCCACACCAGTGTATTAGTATGCCCCCACAGCAGTGAATTAGTATGCTCACACCAGTGTATTAGTATGCCATACACCAGTGTATTAGTATGCCCCACACCAGTGTGTTAGTATGCAACATACAAGTATATTAGTATGTCCCACACCAGTGTATTAGTATGCTCACACCAGTGTATTATATGCTCACACCAGTGTATTAGTATGCCCCACACCAGTGTGTTAGTATGCAACATACACGTATATTAGTATGTCCCACACCAGTGTATTAGTATGCTCACACCAGTGTATAAGTATGCTCACACCAGTGTATTAGTATGCCCCACACCAGTGTGTTAGTATGCAACATACAAGTATATTAGTATGCTCACACCAGTGAATTAGTATGCCCCCCACCAGTGTAGTAGTATACCCCAAACCCATACACGGTTGTATTAGTATGCCCCTATACCAGTGTATTAGTATGCCCCCACACCAGTGTATTAGTATGCCCCCACACCAGTGTATTAGTATGCAACATACAAGTATATTAGTATGCTCACACCAGTGAATTAGTATGCTCACACCAGTGTATTAGTATGCTCACACCAGTGTATTAGTATGTCCCACACCAGTGTATAAGTATGCCACAAAACAAATATATTAGTATGCCCACACCAGTGTATTAGTATGCCCCACACCAGTGTGTTAGTATGCCCTAAACCAGTGTATTAGTATGTCCCACACCAGTGTATTAGTATGCCCCACACCAGTGTGTTAGTATGCCCTAAACCAGTGTATTAGTATGCCCCACACCAGTGTGTTAGTATGCCCAACACCAGTGTGTTAGTATGCCCTAAACCAGTGTATTAGTATGCCCCACACCAGTGTATTAGTATGCCCCACACCAGTGTGTTAGTATGCCCTAAACCAGTGTATTAGTATGCCCCACACCAGTGTATTAGTATGCCATACACCAGTATATTAGTATGCCCCACATCAGTATATTAGTATGTCCCACACCTGTGTATTAGTATGCCCTACACCAGTGTATTAGTATGCCCCACACCTGTGTGTTAGTATGCCATACACCAGTGTATTAGTATGCCATACACCAGTGTGTTAGTATGCCATACACCAGTGTGTTAGTATGCCCCACATCAGTATATTAGTATGCCCCACATCAATATATTAGTATGCCATACACCAGTGTATTAGTATGCCATACACCAGTGTATTAGTATGCCATACACCAGTGTATTAGTATGCCATACACCAGTGTACTAGTATGCCTCACACCAGTGTATTAGTATGCCATACACCAGTGTATTAGTATGCCACAAAACAAATATATTAGTATGTCCCACACCAGTGTATTAGTATGCTCACACCAGTGTATTAGTATGCCATACACCAGTGTATTAGTATGCCACAAAACAAATATATTAGTATGTCCCACACCAGTGTATTAGTATGCCCTACACCAGTGTATTAGTATACCCCCAATCCAGTGTATTAGTATACCATACAGAAGTGTATTAGTATGCCCAATACAGTGTATTAGTATGCCCCACAGCGAGATTTTGGAGGCTCTCGCCTTCATTCATTAAGTGTTTTTTTAAAAATAGTGCCTAACCCACTTCAATTTTTTTGATGATTTTAAAAAATAAGCACTTTTATTTTTTCACATTCCATTTTTTAGAGTACGCCCGGGCGTACAGGATTATGCCTGGCTACGCCCCTGATTGTTGTCACGCATGTGTTTTGTCATCTGCATTCCATCCTGTTTTTGCGCCAGATTATTGGCTATAGAACCACCCGTGGATGAAATTACCACTTTTGACAATTCATTTTCTTTATTAGACAATTTCAAATGCAATGGCATTGACTTAGTAATTTAGCTGAAGTCGACAGTTCAACAAAGTCATTGCTAGCTGAAGTATATGATAAGTAGAATAAAAAAATGTTTATATTCATATCACACCCTAGATCAGGCCCTCTGGGTTTCGAGAGTGTGTGTTCATAGAGGGAGTTTTATTATCTTTTTCCATGATAATTGCTTGGAAACTCACCATTGGACACATAACGATCTAGGACATTCTATGGTGGCTGATTTCTGCCATTTCATCTTTTCGCTATTTCGCCGCGAAAAGACGACAGAACGAAAAGACGACAGGACGAAAAGACGCCAAATACAGCACGAAAAGACGACAGAATAAAAAGACGACAGAACGAAAAGACGACATTTCATGGGCAAAAAGACGACAGAATGCAACGCGAAAAGACGACACTTCAGTCGCGAATAGACGCCATTTGATGTTGTCGTCCTGTCGTTATTTCGTGTGGCCTTCTGTCATCTTTTTGTTCTGTCACTGTGTCGTCTTGTCATTCTGTTGTCTTTTCGCGATGCATTTGGCGTCTCTCGTTATGTCGTTCTGTCATTTTGTCGTTCTGTCGTCTTTTCGTTCTGTCGTTCTGTCGTCTTTTCGCGATGTATTTGGCATCTTTTCGTTCTGTCATTCTGTCGTCTTGTCGTTCTGTCATCCTGTCGTCTTGTCATTCTGTCGTCTTTTCGCCTTCCGGTTGATGCGCACTTTGGCACTGCGGCCATTTGCATTGGAAACAAGTGTAATGTGTAATCCCTGTGTTATTAAATGCGCATGTAAACCGGAAGGTGAAAAGATGACAGAATGACAAGACGACAAGATGACAGAATGACAAAACGACAAGACGACAGAACGAAAAGACAACAGAATGACAGAACGAAATAACGAAAAGACGATAATATCAAATTGCGTCTTTTCGGGGCTGAAGTGTCGTCTTTTCGCGTGTATTCTGTCATTTTTTTGCCCTTGAAATGTCGTCTTTTCGTTCCGTCGTTCTGTCGTCTTTTCATTATGTCGTCTCTTCACGTTCCATTTGGCATCTTTTCACCCTGTTGTCTTTTCGTTCTGTCGTCTTTTCGCGGCGAAATAACGAAAAGACGAAAAGACGACAAATGGCAGAAATCAGGCACCATACATTCGTTAGCCCATATTTATTAAAAATATTATAAATATCTGAGAAAACACCATTATTCGAAAGCCTAGCTTTAACAAGAAAATTTGCTTTACTCTTTTGTCCATACATGCACAATTAGATCAGAAGTATACGTGTTATTGTTTCGAGTATTTAGTTTCCATCATATGCATGTCAAAATCATTTGGACTGTCTGATGCAGCCAACTGTATTGCTATACTGCACTGTATATGTCATACACGGGACATGCTCTGTGTATGTCATATTGTTAATACATGACCGGTTTTACGATATAAATGCGAGACGGTACCTGTTGATGATATTATCCTTCACATACCCATTAGTCCTTGAGCTGGCTATAGACACCCACACAAAACGCTTCAAAATTAGACGTGTCGGTCATCTGAGCGTTGCGGCGTGTGTGTGTAACGCACGTGCCAATTACGTTACCAGCAAATTCCAAAACACTTTCAATAAAGTTGAATATGAGTAAAAAAAAATTGCATATGAACAACAAATACTACCTATATTGATGCTATTTATGAATTGTTTAACAGACAACCTTTTCAGCATAATGAAAATATACTGTAGTTTACGTTACCAAAATATATCATAAATAAACTTAAAGGATAACTAGACCGAAAATTATCAAAGACGCCACCTCCACCCTGGCGGAATTTTGAAGGATATGGCATTTGCTACAAAATGAAAT
>JAWPHD010005354.1:0-165481 GCA_037043455.1 Cyrtodaria siliqua | reverse complement strand
AAATAGTATAAAAACAAGTACGATAATGAACCTTTGGAAACGGCCGAGCACGACACATATGAAATATTGCATCCCCGGGTTGAACAGAACTCAATATTCATAAGTAGAGAGTTTTAACCAATCCGAAGATGGCAAGCATATGGCGGTGGATATAGCAGTATTTGTATATTTATTTCATCCTCTAAAGTCTTCTCTAAGCAAAATAAAAAAATACCTCAAAGTTTGTTTACTAAACCTCCGCCGTCATTATTTCCCGGTATTGAAACTTTCGCTCTCGCTTAAAACTGTAACGGACCGAAACACGTTCGCCCCCTTGGTTTATTGGGATGACAATAGGGTAAGAGTGAAGTTTGGTGCAACCTGGAACCTGTTTTAACCCCTCCCCACCCCCAACCCACTTCCACCCCAGCGGTTTTTTTTTTACCGTTCCAGGACGGTAGCCCTTTGCGTTTGTGATGTCTAATTTTGTATTTTATTCATCTTTAAAGTGGTTCTTTATCTGTGTGTGTTTGTGGTTGACTGTCGTCCTTGTATGCTTCTTTTCCTGATCGATTTTTATATCTACTTTTATTAAGTTAAATTATCGCTTCTCGATTAAAAGTCTGTGGTAGGCATGTGGTGACTCATGACGAACTGATACTTTCTTGATACACAGTGAAGAATAATTTCGTTAATGATGTCGTCCTTCGGTCGTTCATGACGAGATCACAGCTCATGTGTATTTGAAGAATCTGGGTTTCGACTGCTCAGATGTTAACGTTGCAACACTGAAACATATTTTGGAAGTTGATTCCCGAAATTTAACAGCCATATGTGCCATGGTGGAAAATGTGTTTAATAGTAAAACTAATTGTACAGACAGTGTCAATCTTGGTATTAGTTGTATGTCTCCATGGGATAATCGGATTCATTTGATGCACTGCCAGACTAACCGGATCTGATAAGATTATATTAAGCGTTAATTTGTCAAAATGACGTGATCTAATTTAAGTAAATAATCTTACTATTTTAGTGAATACATTGGACAAAGACGAATGAATCAAAGGCTATTCAGTGCTCATGTAGTTTCAGAAGACGTCATTTTGTTTGGACCTGAACCGAGAGAATGGAGAGTTTTTCCTGTAAGATCCGGTGAAAATAATTATTTATATATGACATTATATATGTGATTATGAGTGGGTCATGTATGACTTGTATTATATTTATCATTCTTGTAAACAATGACATGTTGTGATAAGTGAACTGTTATGTTAACTTAATTCTTAATAATTATAGTTATATATTGTTAGATAGTATTTATAATGAATCTTATAGTTAGCTTGACAGAGAAGACTTTATTACACTGCCACTTTTGATTGGGATGAAAATAGGGTAATAATGAGAACTGATACACCCTGGAACCTAGTTGAAAGCCTTAGCGGCTATTTTCCTCTGAACGTTCCACGGCGGTAGCCTAGTGTCAAATCCTTACTTTGTGGAATTACGTATTGAAGGTAACTGTTTGCTTTAAAAATTCGTGGTTTTGGGTGAATGTGTTCTGTGAATGTTACGTTTTCTGTTCGACTTTTAGATGGCGAGGATTTCTTTATTTACGCTGTCCTGTTTTAATGGGATGACAGTAGGGTAAGTGTGAGGTTTGGTGCACGCTAGAACCGGTTTAAACCCCCCAGTGGACTACTTTGCCACTGACCGTTCCAAGGCGAAAACCCTATTGTCAACCCTTTTGTGTTTGTGATGTCGTTTGCGCTTAATATAACTTTTGCTTTCTTGTTTGTCTGTTTGCGTGTTTTTTCTAAGTTTTGTGGTTGACTGTTCTTCTTGAATGCTATTTTCCCTGTCCGATCTTTTTATATATTTTTTTTTATCTTCTTATATATTCGGTCTAAACGTAGTTCTATGGATCTCAGACTTCATCATGTGGCAATAGCAGTTTATTCTAATCCAACGAACTATATATCGACCTCATTAGAAATCTATGTTTGTATATTAACCTGCATAATGCACATATGTACGAACTGTGTATAGCTCTTGACACTGGAAACCGCTGTGGCATAATTTCACATAAAAGCAAATCAGTAATACAATTAAACCTGATACATAGAAATTATATAAAACAAGGGTAAGACAATGTTTTAAAGTGTGCATGAAACCACAATGAATGTATATCAAAGTGTGCGTCGCCCAATCAAAATGGAATGATATTTGATAGTGGATATATTGTTGTTGTTTCTAAGAGAAATTATAGACCAATAATGAAACCGAGAGCTAGAAAAAAGCTGCTGTTGAATCGTAATTTTTTTCTTGTTAGGCGACTGACACAAATCGCCGCTATGTCTGTATACGAATGCCTTGTCTAGTTAAAGTGGTCTAAATCGGCAATGGCTTTATATCATATGTGATGTAGACTGGCCGATTTGATTATAATATTAGTTTTCCTTCGTCAAATAAAACGTAATTTTGACGTGAAGCAGCCAGATGGCGTTACATGAAGTGGTGTGACGTTGCCACTGAAATTAAGTCTCGAGAGGTCTTTTTTTCTTCTCAATTTTACTCAATAGTACTTGAGATAACTGTGCACTATGTCCAAACTTGTAAATAAATATCTAGTCTATAATCGCTACTACTTGTATGTAACGACATGCCTTAAAACATAGTAAACGTAGAGAAAGCAAATAACTAAATCATCCACTATGTAACTTTCGGATATAGATTTAACGAGGTTTCATCCGATGAGCAAAAACAACATGCCATATAGTGTTTTTAAACATATATAGCCATCATTTAGACCATTTACACTGCCATACTGTAAGTATTTTGTCTCACAGAATACTAGTCAACTTTATATGTAATATTACTAATGTTTAGTGTGTGTGGAAGGAGAGGCAGAGTATGCTTTGGCGCACCCCCAACCCCCCGCCCCCCCGCCCCCGCCCCCCAAATCAATAATTTCAAGAAAAAAGTGCTTTCCTATATACTGTATAATGTTGTATGTTTAGGTGTAATTTGAGCGTGGATAATTTGCAACCCCACGGCACCCCACCCAACCACACCAACCTCCCCTCATAATAATTGATTAATTTACAATTCAATAATTATGTCTATGGTATATGACAAACAACACCTTGACCTTGTATATTGTTTTATATCAATAATAAACGTGATTAGGATGTGCTAAGTTTAAGCCCAAGACATACACTTACCTACATGTAGGTGAAATAGAACAACTACTGTGCATTTCAGGATGCCTGTGCGTCAAATATGAATCGAGAATTTTGTTTATTGCTAACTTTATGTTTTTATACCTGATATGGTTAGACAGATGAAAATATACGCTCTTGGATCTATTTGAAATCCTGACATAGCCATCCGGTATGCTTCACAAAGCCTAAAACTCATTTTGAACCCGTTGTTTCCATTGTAAAAATGTAAACAACATGGCGGCGTTATTTTTTGAAATTGTCGTCTGCGCATATCTGTTTCTAGGTTCCGATATACCAAGTAAAATGCAGGTTATGCAGGGTGGTGTTGTTGTTCAATGTTCAACACCTCCAGCAATCAATCATACTGATCCTTTATTTTGAAATGAAAACCATTATATCTAGCAAATAAAGGCTAGGTTAATAGTATACTGCAGTTATAATTTGTAATTTACACCACTGTTGGTCAAATGACTTTTTAAGTCATCTTACCCTACAAAAATGGAATCTTCTGCCGTCGCCATTTTGTTTTTCAGCTGTCAAATAAATGACATGTAAACATGGGGGTTCAAAATGAATTTTTGGCTTTGAAAGCTTAGAGGATGACAGTCACTACGTGAAGATTGAAAACAGATTCAGGTGATTCCGTTTTTATTCGTTTCAATCATATCAGGTTTGAAAACATATTGAAAGTAGAAAAAACAAATCTCGATTCATATTCGACGCATAGGTACCCTGAAATGCACAGTAATTAAAGTCTCAGCAAGTCCGGGCTATCAAGTTACTGACAAATTCATTATCAGGTATCAAGCACAGGCGATTTAAGTTAAACTTCAAGTATAGAGAAAAACTTCCATTACAATCTATAACTGACAAATGATCATGGAGTGTTTTTTTCTTCAAAATGTAAGCATATGCATGCAAATAAAGTTATGTTGGACTATTTGATTGGAATATTTGGCAAATCAACTCGGAAATATGTAGAAATATGACAATTGTTTGCCAAACATAATTCAGATCATATTGGTTATGCTGCAAGCATTATTTTTGAATTTTGATTGGTCAATGCTCTGTAGATCTAATATTTTGTCGATTATCACATTATTGCCTGAAAACGCTTAATTAGTAAAGCTGCCAGATTGTTTCTTTTCCAAATATTGCGTTTTAATACAGCTGCTACTTAATAGCACACACTTCAATATAAAGGAATTCAACACATTATCATGATTATTGTGATATACTGTAAGAAAAGATTATTTAGCGGACATCTTATTTTAGCGCTTTTAGCGGACATTGTCCGTGCGCTAATTCAGTATGTCCGCTAAAAAAAGAACGATGTTCTTACCAATTGTCATCCATTTACTCTGAAATACTTCAACACACAATGATTGTAAATGATTATACTTAGTTTGCACAGTTCTTTAGAGAAGAGTACTCGTTCAATATAAACTGCAGTTTACAAAAGAATATAATGTCTCACTTAAATTAATTGTATAAAGCTTTAGCGCATTAAATAAATTAGTTGTCTGTGTACATACTGTTAGGCGGTAAATACTGTGAGAACATGAATTTTAAACCTCCTTTTTTTTCGAAAATAGTCCGGATTCTGAAGCGATTTACTGTTGGATATTTTGAATATTGTTATTGTGAATACTTAAGCCACATATCGGGAAAGAAATCTAGACAAAAAATGGACATTGAACCTCGCCAAAAGAGAAAAACTAAACGACAAGTCAAGTCACCATTGACCGATACAAGTGACCGCATTTGATAAAGCGACAAAAACGGTTTATGCGCGGGTGGGGTCGGCGCTGAACAAAAGAATGTGACCTATATGAGCCGAAACACGCGAAAACGACCCTTCAGACAAAATTTTCACATTTTATGTTTTTGACGTTTATGAAACACGTTGATTTTCTCTTTAAAAATCTCTTTATTTTATGTTGATATCTTAATTAAAAATGATTTTATCTCAATTTGAAAATTAAAGATTGTACTCCCCATTAATTTTGCACGATGACGTCGACGTCTTGGACGACGTCGTTGATTAAATAACAACTAAAAACATAAACAATTACCATTTTCTATAGCATCAACTATTCTTAAGAAACATATTCCCTATGATATAATAATTAGGTAAAACACAGAAGTGATGAGAAGTTTGATTAGTAATTAATTGATTACCGGCCGACGTCATAAAATGTTACGTTATGACGTTGTCGTCTGAACGTCCGAAGGGACGTTTTCGTGGGTTGCGGCTCATATGTATTACCATCTGCAAACAATATAGAAAATCTGTTTTGCTTCTTTTTCAGCTGTAGATGCTATGTTAGAATGTATTACTGAGGCAATGTATAACTTGGATTATAGTATCTGTTAAAACTGTTTTCAGTAAAAATATCAAAATGTCTCGGACATTCTTATATACAGCGCATTGCAAGCTGAAATAATTCAAAATTCCTCTACAAAATCTGAATATGTTCACGGTTGTCGTATCACTTCCATTAAGCCGTTAGAAAATCATTCGAAACAACGTAAAAATAGACATTACATTTTATAAGTGATACAGCTGAGCAAAAACTGTTCCGCGATTACCGTAGTAGTACATTATGCTGATGTATATTTTATTTTAGAGTTCTTCCCGTGGTGAGAAATAATTAATAATTTGATTATTTCGATAATTTTTCTTTAACAGACATGGTAAATTACCATGTCAAGTAAAAACAAAAATCTATTGAATTATATTTTGTAAGATTAGATTAAAACTTGGCGATTGAGATTTGAATAATTAGAAAGAAAGCAAATTGTTTTCACCACACATGTAGAATAATTACAGTATACTGAGGGGAAAAAGTTCAGGAAGTTTTTTAGATGAAATAATACTGTATACAAGATTTACTGACATTTTGGGACTTTATGGGCTTGACCCTTACGGTCATTTATTCGTTACGTCATTAAGATTGTTGACTGTTATTGATGTTTGTTTAATAAACTATTGTGTCTAAGGCAGTAGTTTCTTGATTTTACAACCAAACATGTATTACTTCCAGAGTGCAACACACTTGCTAAACTTTTTTCCCTCAGTATGTGAAAAATTATATAATTGAAATTGATGATATTAAACAATAAATGACTATAACAAGTATTATTAATTGTCTCCGTATAATCTTCTTTAAAATAAAAAAAAATACTGTTTTACAGAAAAATACAGTATTCTTTGTCGGTGTTTTTTATTAGTGATTATTTTTAGTAATGTTAGAACCTTATTAAAAAGCTAATGTAGTTAAAGGAATATGTTATTAACAATAAACTGAAACAGTTGACTAAGTACTCGGAAACGTTACAATTTAGAGAATTACGCTAACAAATGAACTGAATAAAATTAACTGTACACACTATGCCGAATACATATTTGTGTACCAATTACGCTGTATCCCCTACACGCTGTGCCGACGCCAAGCACAACACAGGAAGTGTGCAGATTCGAATGGTTTATTTATAGCACAGGTAACGTTTATGAGATTTAAAAAGTCAGCGTGCCTTTTTAACGATGTGTACGTTTCCATTCATGTATTTGTATTAACGGCTGTGTACATCGGAGGATGTAATGCCAATTCGACGGTAATATTATACACACATATGACACAAAGTCTCTATTATACCCGTTAAGGTTAACAATAAGCATATTCTGACTTTAAACAAATTCACCTGACACCTGAAAACCCTGCTCAAAACTATTATTTATCAGTATTTGTTGTATAAATGATGCAGTATACTCCTCCCAGACAAGGGACAATAAGCAACTTTTTTTCATCAATTATCATATCTGATACTTCTGCGGATAATTCTTTTCCCAGCTTTGAAATGTTGAAGGAATTAACAAAGCAACTAAGGCAGCTGAGCGTTTCCATTTCTAACTGCATAGCTACGAATACAACAATTTAGTAAGAAAAATAGTTCCTAGAATAGTTCGTATTGTATCAAATGTATCACCTTATGAATATGTTTGTAATTGATGCTCTATCTACGTTTCTTTTAAAGGCATAAAACAAACGTGATACCTATCAGTACATGGCATGATAACGTTGGTATAAGTGCAAGCAATTACTGCGCGTCTGCGTCCTAGACTATTCACACAAAATGACAAATAAGCAATGATCCTCAATTATGTAAATGCACACTCAGTGTTTTGTTTCATTTATAACATTTTCCGAACAAACTGTAATGTTCAGCTCGCACGTGTTCTGAATTGATTTCATTTCTGATCTTATGCAATGACATCAATTATGAAAGTGTTTGACATTTGTTCGTCTGCACATATCAAAATCCTGCAAGAATGCATCGTCTAGATTAAAATTGATTCTGGTTACTGTGTCTGTTCATACAAAATTATTTATTGTCTGGTTTGCTGATCAGTATCGTTAATAAAGGGCATCACTCGTATCCATAAAATGTCTTTTCGAAAAATAACTAGCATTCCGACTTTTATCAAAGCTTCCAAATAGTGCTTGGTTTTATTTATTAGTATCCATTTGAAACCACTTTGTTTTCATTATTTTTTTGTTTATACGTTTGTTTATAATTTGTATTAATACCGTTGTTATATCGTTGTAGATACTCATATATCAGTCAAACAGGGCTTATCATAGACATAACAACAATAGATATTTCACGCAATGCACAATTAATAAATATAATAATAACTTTATTCAGCATTAAACATTCTGTACATCTTGTAAAGCCTACACACAATACATGTACAATACAGTGAGAATATCAAAGAAAAAATGTGAGAAAATAAGAAAAAAAACACAAAAAAACATGGCATACAAAATCTACATTGAAGTTTACAGAGAAACGTAATAGCTTCTTTTTGTTTCTTATTCTTAAATGGAAGAAAGGTGGAAATGTGGTAAAACAAATTGAACTTGTATTTAATTTCGAAGTTTAAATGCATATTCTAATACACCCGCACTATATAGCCTAGTTTAAAATATCTCGTTATATTGAACGATATATCACTGTAATTTTTGCAACAATAGGAGAATAAGCATTGCGCATTGCGCATTACGCATTGTTACAGTAACGTATGCAACGTTAGGAGAGTAAGCAAAGCAATTCGAAAGATTTCAGATGTGTGCGTTATTTTCACATTTTAGGGGTATTAGAATAGAAATAGAACATCGTTTACGAAATAACTCGAAATTATAAACTTATCAAAATATGTTTATTTCAGAAATAGAACATCGTTTACTGTGAATTATCGTTTAATATATCACGGTTTGTCGTTCAATTGTAAACAATAATTTCACTCGCCGTTCGGGCTCGTGAAATTATTGTTTACAATTGGACTCCAAACCGTGATATATTAAACGATAATTCACAGTAAACGATGTTCTATTTCTTAAATAAACATATTTTGATAAGTTTATAATTTCGAGTTATTGGACATTAACGCAGCAAATTTGTTCATCGTGGGCCATCTGCAAAGTAAGGTTTAAACTATGTTTGTCTTAAGTGCCTATATATTGGATATACAAGCAAAAGATGGTATTCGTTTTCTACTATATTTTGGGTACAATGTATACATTTCCTATTTTCTCGCTGGATATTAAGATATCTACCATTTTCAATGGCTAAATTGTGAGAGGAGAGTCTAAATCTACCCAGTGATATTCGGAATTTATTATCATCTAATAGGTTCAATTTCTCTATATCAAAATTGTGTTTATAGCGGATGAAATATCTGCTTCAAATTGGTATAACCAAACATCAGAAAATCCAAGGTTGTCAAGGATATATTTTCTGAGCATATTAAGTTTCCTCTTTATAATGAGCTAATTCACCGTATAAACCGACTAGACGTCTTGAACTCTAAAATTCTTCTACAAAATTTCGTATGGATAATTTCAATATATTTAGCCTCATTTTTCTGATATTGGTAAGTTTATTTGATTGAATATGGAAAATAAATTATGCAATGCGAATGAAGCATGAAGAAACAGATGCCTAGATACTGTAAAGCGATGACAACTTCTATTATGCTATTTTGAAGGTAGAAACTATATTGTGAGTGATGACCTTTATCCAATATCATTTTTTTGTTGTTGTTTCTGTATTTATCTTTAGTCCTACAATATACTTGAATGTCATTTAGTAACGACTGTAAAGAAGCAGGGGACGAAGCAAAAACATCGCATCTACAGCATAAATAAGCTCAGATCGTCAGTACTAAATATGTCATCAAGTTCTGAATATACATTTTCTGAGATTTCATTAATGAACATCTTAAATAGGATGAGCGAACTTGGGTCCCTTTGGTTTAGGCCGACATATGAACTTATGGGTTCTGATAATGTTGACTTATATCTAATGCGCGATTTGACAACAGTATACATTGATTTAAGTGCTCTAACATTGAGCTTACATTTTCTAAAATCAATTTATGCCATAACATTGATCTTTCTATTTTATCAAAGGCCTGTTCAGAATCTAGAAATGCACAATACAGTTTCTTTCCAGAGTGTAACGCTTTTAAAATAATAGAATAAAATATAAAAATACAGTCTACCGTTGATTTACCTTTCTGGAAACTAAATTGATTTTATCTATTTTATCGTATTGTTCTGCCCATTTATTTAATCTATTTAATAAAAGTTGAGAATATATCTTGCCTAATACATTCATTAATGTAATAGGCCTGTAGTTGTTTGACTCATTTGCGTTTCCGCTTTTAAATAATGGTGCAATAATTCCATCACCCAAAGTAACAGGGTAATCATCGTTATTGAACATTTTATTCAATAATTTAAAAAAAATGGCAATATTATATCATACGTTGATTTGAATATTTCAGAAATTAAATTATCTCTTCCTGAATTTTCTGATATTACTATGAAAAAATCGGAAGCTCGTAATTCTGCTTCAGATTAGAAGTCTAATTCTGCATCAAGCACTTCCGTTGTGTCGGCTTCGAATTCTGGCTCGTTTGCATTTCCATTTAAATAAAATGTATCAATCAGTTCATTCAGATTTTCAGCGTTTGGTACAGTTTCTTTTAATATTATTTCTTTGTATTTTTCCAGAATTGTTTGGGGTGGTTCTTTGCTAAATTGCTTGTTTGCTTTCCTTCTTTATATTTAAATTTGTTACGCGCTTTGTGTTTCACCCGATTGTATTTAGTCCGCGATATTGTAAAAAGTTGCCTATTAATATCATTTTTGTGTGTTTTTTAAAAAAGTATTTCTCGATTATTTTTTTAAATTCCTGTTTCGCTGTATAACAATCTTTATTGAACCATTCTTTACCGTGAATATAATTCACGTTTGTCTTGTTAGACGTTTTACCAAGTACAGTAAACGTATGAGCATACATATAATTCGTGAATGAATCGACAGCAGTGTCAATTGCTATATTGTTTATACTATCGGCCAAGCGCTGTATTTCCTGTGGCTATTCATGAGGTTGTTTCTAAATATTGGTACCTTTGAATTGTCCCATACAATTGTACTATACATAGTAGTTTCGTCACAATCGTCCGACAATTTCGGATTATTCTGCGTACATTTTAGATTTTAAGGAAACATACAAAGGAAAACTCATTAAAATCTAGAATTTTAAAATCTGATATGCACGCTAAAATTAAATAACAAATAATCAACAACGCTCGTACCTCTCCTAGAACAAAAAGTATACTCTCCTAACTGATAATCTTTATGCATGCGACCATTTGCTATAATTAGACCTGATGTTTTACATAATTCTATTAATCGCCGTCCATTCACATCTAGTACGTGATCTTTGTTTACTCGTATGCCACGTGCATTTACTGCGTGTTGCTCTTCGTCTAAATATCTATCAAAATCTGGTAGATCAGATATATCTGAAGAATGACTGCTTCGCCAGAGATGAATAATTTACCCCAATGCGAATATTGTGCTATGCCTTTTTAAAGCTGCTCGAAGAAATCTATTTCCTCATGGTTTAAAACTCTAGATTCAGATGGTAATACATACATACAAACATCTTCATTATGGTTAAAAAGATCACGTAATTATTTAACCCATATAATTCCGCACTGCTGTTTATCAACTATTTCAATTTTGTCTTTAAGACCCTGTTTATAATATAAAGACATACCTCCACTAGATCGTCATTGCGTACATTTGGAGTCTTATTTCCATAGATATGTTCACTTTCAAAACCTTTAATATCTAAAACTAAATTTTCCCACTTCTTTAACCAAGTTTCAGAGAAAATCAAAATATGATAATTATCAATAAACTCCAAAAAGTCAGGGTCAGTCGGTTTACGTTTTAGACCAAATACATTCCATGTTAGCACAGACAGGCACTTCTCTTGACGTCTTTATCTACTGTCTGGTTGTCTTGAGGGTGCAACATATTCACGCCCATTGGCGTAAAGTTTATCTCGCACCATTTTCACGTCGTTACCGTTTTTCAGCTCTCGTTGCATGATGGGATACAGTTGTTTCCGCGTTTCGCGTATTTGTTTAGGCCACTGAACGCCGATCCCTATGTTGGCATGCTTTAACGTATCCGTCTGATCATACGATTTCTGCCGCACTAGTTCTCGTTGCTTAAAGTAGTGGAACTTGGCTACTATGGGTTGTGGTTTCCTTGCGTTATTTGGTCCAACTCGGTGTATCCGGTGAAAGGTCATATATGCTGCCTCTGGTAAATTAAGCTTTTTTACACACACTTGCTTAATTAGAGCTTCGCAGTCGTCGATTCCGTCAGTTTCAAGTATTCCGTAAAATAGCAGAGTTTCTCTCATTTATCTAGCTGTTTTGAGTCTAACATATAATTCTGGCATTTAAAAGGTTTAGTTTAGCATTCTGTTCTAGATTTTGGCATGTTTCCATTTTTTCAGCTCTGATTTGGCATGCTCAAGGTTTTTTCTGGCTGTCATTTTGTGAAAGAACACGAATCTTCAACACCGCTAACACGAGATTCAGTTCTGGTGAACTTTGACTCGAGATCGGAGACTTTCATATTTATCATGTTAACAATAAATAAGGCATGTGACTGTAATCTAAACTAGTCAAAATTCCTACGTACCCACTTATTGAATATGTCAATTCTCATTGCTTTTTGTATTTTATGCTTGATTAGAGACACGATTGAACTGCAAACTAACGAATTTAAATGTCTGCTCTGATTACATGAACACAATTTAAAGCTTTCAAGACGATGTATTTTCTTAGAAACTTAAAAACACTATTAAAAGCAAGTGAAATATCAATTTCTGTTTATCATACAGAACTCGAATTACATAAGACGCCGCGGGCGATTTGGACTAATTGATTGGTGGACTGTGATGTACACACCAATTAGTTGCCATCAGCTGACCACACGCAGTCGCGTATTGGGTACACGTGTTGGTATTTTTGTTAACAATTGGGTACTAGAAAAATGTATGATTTTTTGTTTAAAACAAAAGGCAATTTTAACAGAAAAGCCGGTAAGCCGGTAATCTAATCAAAAACCGGTAGTTACCGGCGCAAAGCCTGAGAAATGAAAGGCCTGTTGTTCATAGTTTACCTAAAACTGCATCTGTACCAAAATTGGATATGCGAATGGAGATTCGTATTAGTGTGCTTTTGTAAACACAATCAAGGACATTGGTCCTTTCAACCACACTCAGTTAGGCTCTTACAAATTGTCAATTTCAGTGGCATTTAACCAACACTCCTGGCACGCAATTACACGTTTAAGACCAATATCTCGTCTCAAGAGTCATAAGGAACTGTTTTATCAATTTGTTTGTTGAGCATTAAAGAGGCACACGTACATTGCGACGCTTTACTGGTAAGTTGTGATCCTTAAATACACGGATATTTCTCATAACACGTTCACAATATAGGGAATCCCTATTTATTATACCTCATGTCCATTCCCAATGTTAAATTCCCATAGACTGCTATTTAATATTTCGCGCTGTCGTAACTGTTGTAATGTCACACCCTGGAATGACGTCAATGGAGGGCAGCATTTTTTAAAGGTTACCCTCCCAATCGCATCATCTCGGAATCAACGTATTTCTAAAAAATGATAAAATCACAGCAATTTTATAAATTGATATTGTTTTTTCCCCTTGACTAACACGTTACGCGTAAATAAATCGATCAACACTTTATTAGAATATGTATTATGTTATTTATGTTTTTAAAATGTTTGATGTAATGTGCAGTTTTTTTTAAAGATATGAATACTATTTTTGTTGACCATGACGTGTTATTTAAATCAAAACCGCTTAAAAAAATAAATACAAACATCTTCTTTTTTAATAAGCCTGAACGAAATGGACCTGTTTTATAGGTTTCATTGTTTCATTTTCCAAAAACAAAAAAACACACCTTTTTTTCGATATAATAAGATAAATATTGCATCCCAGTGAGGGTGGTGACAGTGGATATTGTCAACCTTAGGACAATTAATATCAGCCTAGCCTTCGCGTCGATCGACATTATTTTCCTCAGGTTGACAATATCCATTGTCACCCTCACATGGATGCAATATTTATATATTATACAAAGGTATATATGCATTTAAAGTTACCATAGTAACAACTAATAACAATCGTAAATCTTGTTTAAACTTTAATTTCTATCATGATTATCATAAAGTGATTATTAACATGTAACATAGCACGTACAAATTGAAAAAAATCACACCTAATTCCAAGACAAAACAATTAATCAATTGTGCTGACGCTGAAAACAAATGCAAATATTAAATAGTGCATAACCCGTGGAAAATCAGCCGCCCTATATAAGTCAGCGTTGATTAAGTGGTGTTTAAAGTTACCATAGTAACAACTAATAACGATCGTAAATCTTGTTTAAACTTTAATTTCTATCATGATTATCATAAAGTGGTTATTTACATGTAACACAGCATGTACAAATTGAAAAAAAATCACACCTAATTCCAAGACAAAACGATTAATCAATTGTGTTGACCTTAAAACAAATGCAAATATTAAATAGTGCATAACCCGTGGAAAATCAGCCGCCCTATATAAGTCATTGTTGATTAAGTGAAATTTTAACAAAATAGAAACTTAATGTAACGACAATTTGTTTTTATTTTGTTAAAATTCCACTTAATAAATACTTACTTACTTAGTGGTTAATCTACTGTTCAACAATTCAATAAACGATGACATTTATATGCAAATGAATTTTCCCACAAGCGCAGTGTACCATTTGAATTAAGACGCATGCGCAATGCGCATTGAACATTTATTAAATTAGTTATCACACTTACTAAAACAGAGACATAACATGAGTTTGAATTGAGCTGAATGTTGTTTAACGGCTCATCAACACAGTATAGGTTATTTAGAGTCGCCCCAGAGAGAGTGGAAGGATACATAGGAATCCGGGAAACGTGCCCTACTCTTATTATCGAATAGATTCCTATGGTTCTTTAACGTTCTCGGAGGATAGACCGATACACGGGACCGCCCGGTTTACGTCCCCATCCGACGGACGAGGCTAATGGAAAGTGTCTTGCCCAAGAACAGACCGAGAAACTCAGTGGCACCACGGAGGATTGAACCCGGGGCCTCCGGTTACAAATCCGCCGCGCTACCGACTGCTAACCTGATTTTGAATGAAATGTATAGTTTAAATGAAATGTATACACAATTTGAACATGTAGTCGATATGATTGAACTGAAATGTATGTTAAACAGCAATTAGATTAATATCAATGCACGTGGCAGTAAACTGTCAAAACAATGAAATGCGTTAGAAACGCGTCGCCATTCGACGAAATACTGCGAACATTAAACGACTGATTTATTGTCGTAAAATTCAAAATTGCAATGCAGTTACATGTAGTTTTGTAGAAACGGTAGTGTTATGTAAAGTTCATCAAATGATAATTATATACAGCGTATTAGCTTTACAAGAGTTATCCATGTCATCTAATTACACGTTAATTGGGTATGACTACGTGAACATAATTGCAGATATATAATTCAGTGGTATGGTCAAATAGTTGGTTAATAATTAATTAGTACTGTGCTATATTCTCCCACTAGCTGGTGAACATTGTTTGGGGAGATTGATTATTTTGTTTAAGGCAGAACATTTAGGCTATCGTTTATGTTTTAAGTGTTTTCGAGAAAATGTGAGAGATTTAGATATGGGAGGCGATTGTTTTTTCCAAGAACAAGCTGATGTGAGTGGGTTTAGACAAAATAGTATGGAAGAGGAAATTTGGAAATCGCCGAACACGATACATATGCAAATACTGTAGTCGTGGTGTGATTGATACTGTTCATGAACGGTGCTTGTTACCATTCAAGCCCTCTATAGCCGCGGGTTTAGAAGAGCTCACTATTTAAAATGTCAATGTCAATCGTACGGAAACTTTAGCCATCCGGAAGATGGTTTGCATATGGCGGTGAACATGGAACCTTCAATGTGGTATTTGTATACCAGTTCATGGCCAGCAGCGTGCACGTGTGGTCCCAGTTTCTAACCAAATGCTTTGCGTACACAAGAAAACAACTGGCGAAATAAACAAAATGGAATTCAGTTGGGAGCAGTGGTTATGAAACCTGTGTATCACAAGCAACAGTCAAACGACTAAATTAAAAAGCAGACAACATGCCCTAAGGGTGATTAACAATACTCAGGGCCTTTAAAGGCAGTGTTTTGTTCATGTAGAAAACTAATTCACCAGAAAAGGTAGGCTCACAAGACATGTAAGAAAGGTCTTGTTTGTGTACTAAACATGTCAACGGTACAGCTGTTTTGATTGATTGACTATTTTCATTGCTCACAAAGTGTAAGCATAGAGTCGAAATTTCGAAAATGTTCATCACTTCTTATACATACAACCACAAAATCGAATAGAAATGGGCAGTTTCCCCAAACTTATAATGCCCATTTCCATAAAAAAGGTGGGATTACTTTTTATTATAGGAGCTACATTCGACTACACCTCGGAGGTTTACATGTAATTAGTGGTGGTAAACCTATTCTCGTACAAAGCAATTAAATTATATATTTACTACATTTTAAACCATGTCTTGTACGATTTGTAGCGAATTTTCAATCTGTTAAACGTTCTCGGCAAATGATGGAGATGTCCTCATCACTATACTGACGTTATAATTAATTATTCTTGAGATAGTTATATTTAAGTGACTATGAATTTCATCTATAGAAAATTACTGATCTTTCGCCCATATAAATTTTAATAACAGGAATTCATGGTTTGAATCTGTTTTTATCAAAAATATGCGAATGAGATTATTATGTGTTTGACTACATATCTTTAGCTATGGGTGGCAACACTTCTTTATAAGCTTTATACATATTTAAGAGAAAAACACGACTATAAACCTATACAATAATAGTCTCGATCATCCAGACCTCTCGCGAGACTTCTCTCAAAGACGTCCAAACGATGGTCTGGAGTAAAGCTTCTTTAAAAAAATTGACATCAAAACGAGGTGTGGACAAAAAAGAATCACCGGCCTCTGATTGGTCAACTTCAGCTTGTTATGGAAATCCGTGGGATTCACCCCCTACGTCACGATGGCGTCAAAAATTACGTGACGTTACAAGCAATGTTGTGCAATAAAATTACTCCAAACATAGTCAGCGGACCACGATTAATGCTATAAATTAAATTTTAAACATCATTTTGTAAGATTATATTATGTTTTTAGAGAAACTACAATACAACGAAGTTTATTGTATATTTAATAAGGACGTACACGTATCCCATTGGAACTAATGTTGCGCGTAATTGAACGTGCACTTTGATGTTGCAATCAAAATAACGTCACGTCAGTAGTATAGATACTGGGGGTACCAGGCCAGTTTCCCTCCCGCGGGGAATGAGAATAACTAGTGAAATATGCCAGGGGGGACTCAGGCGTAACTCTCATTTATATCACCAAGATCTAAATGTAAGTCACGCCTAAGTCAACCCCAACATATTTCATTAGTTTTCTCAAGCACCCCGCTCAGGAAAACTCGCCTGATACCCCCAGTATCTATACTACTAATCAATCAAGTTTGTTATTTTCATGATTTTAGGAGAGCGCAATTATATATTTTATCTACTTTCGGTGAATCTACTTCCAACGAAGTTTTTCAATAACATTTGCAACTCGTTAAGCAAAGTCAGACGGAACCGGGCAGTAGTCTTCATCATCGCTCTGCATATAATTTTTTACAATGGAGTATTTTATTTTCCTACACTTTGCTATTTTGTATTTCAGTTCAAGAAGCTCTTCTCTGTTTCTATCAAGCTCACGTTCATAATTATCCATTTCAACCAGCAGTCGTCTTTTATTGGTGTCTATACAATCATCACGAACTACTTCATATTCTACTTGGAGTTGCTTACCTCTCATCAATTCTCTTCTATATTAATCTTTAAAATGGTTAAGTTTTCTGCAAGCCTTTTCTAATCTTTCTTGTTCCATTATATAATAGTATATATAATTATTTTTAAACCCTTGAATACTACTCAACTATTACAATTAACTGTATGCTAACGTATCTTGTCCGTTATCTAGTATGGACCGTTTATCATCATAAGCTGATAAACTTTTTTTATTTATTGCATAGCTGCTTATGTTATGCTTTTGTGATCTAATAACTTTCATCTCATGGTGAGCTTCTGTTGCCGTAAACAAAATATTTTTGTAATCGGCATGTGCTATCTGTTTTTTAACAACACACTTTTTAACACCCTTACATTTCTTTGCGCTAACCTCATTATCTAACACATACGAATACAGTTTACTTCGCAACCCAACAAATTCAACAATGGGTATTCCGCAAGTTTCATCTTTCATCTTACCAATAACTTTTTTATTATCATTAAAATGAAACTGACTTTTTGGATCATAATCACAATTATCAAAACGTTCCTTATCCTTGTAAAAGTCTGCATACACATCTTTTGATTTTATTTCATAACACAAGGAATCGGTATCAGTATTTAATAACTTAGCTTTTCTATCATATTTGTTTTTGATATAGTTGTAATGGAAATCATACATCAAATATTTTGACAAGTCTAAAATACACATGCCAACATAAATAGGACGATTTAAAACTAATCGTTCTTTTATTCTGTTTACAGCAATTAACTTTTCATTAAACATTTTACAAGAAATAAATGAAGGTCTTGCCGCATATTTTAAAAGAACCTCCTCGTCGTGAGTCAATTTAACATTAATTCTTTTTCTCAAGTTTTCCATAGTTTTACCAAAAACTGAATTGTTCATCAGTTAGAAGAAATCCTTTTCAAAAGCATTTTTACCAGCTGTCCTCTTGGAAGTATTAAAATCTATGTATGTCTTTAACCACTCTGATTCATCAAACTGTAGTATTCGATGTATTTTTGTCACCTTTAATCCAAGCGTTTTGTACAATTCTAAGTTTCTAAAATGCACGACATACTTTTCTTTATTTTTCAACGTCGTAACAAGTTTATTAACACTACAATTTCCTAGATTAAACTTTTGTTTTAAATTTTTACAATAGTCTGACAACCACTCATCTTTTATATTTAAACTTTCTGGGGCGAGAGGATAATCATTATGTGAGTCATGTAGTTTTTCGGGATACTCGATATCGCACTCAACAATGTAATTTGATTTTCCTTTTTCAAACTTATCAACCCACTTGAAGTTGCCAGTAGGTAACGGTTGACACATGGCCCATCCGTACAAGTTATTAGCATCAAGATATATTATGTACTTGCTTTCTTTTTTCTTGTCATAGTTTTTTATATATTTATTGTTAGCCTGTGAATATCTATTTGCAATATAACTCGTACCACCTCTTAATCCTTTTTCCACAAACAAATATTGATCAATATCAGTTATTAAATCAAGTTGGATACCAGTCATCTTGAGGCATGGATCCCAGGCTATACCAGGACTACTGAAGTAATGACAAGGATCTAATTTGTAATACTCAATGCACATTTTTCTAAAGTTTTCAAAAACATCTGTCAGTAACAGCACATCAGTTTTAAGATACAGATCATGATATTCTCCCATATTTTTAATCTTAAATGTTTTCCATATGTTTTTAGCATGATCATAATCTGCATCTGAAATGTGTTTATCATTTAATTGGGAATAAAAGCTATCTTTGCTAGGTAACTTGATATCCTTGAAGCGTTCAAAACTGTTCATATAATCATAAGGATAAACGCCTTTTCTTTTTAGCAAGTCTAACTTTTTACCGCTGTATTCTTGAGATATGTATTGAAACGACGGAAAGTTTTTTACTAGATTATCTAATGATTGGGACATAAACTGAAAACTATCAATAAACACTAAACTTTTTCCTAACATGAAAGCCATATATTTTTCCATGTTATTCTGTATAACATTTATGTTTTGTTTAAACTTTCCGATGTGCTGCATTATAAAGTGAGAATCATATCCTCTCAAGTTATGAAACACAACAGGTATTTTTCTAGTCAACCTGAAATTAATATTACATATGTCATGAGCGCTTCCCCTATACTTCCCAGTTATGTGGCAATGGTCCCTGACTTTTCTGATGGAGTTTTTGTAAGCTACTGTATAACCCGCATCGCCTTTTTTGAGAGTTGTTGCAAAACCATTACCACAAATATGACATGATTTAGATTTTTTGAATCTAGCTTCTTCTTCCTGTGACATTACTAGATCTTTTTTAAAGTTTGCATTCATAGTTTTCTTGCACCACTTTTCTTCTTCTATCATTTTTTCTAAAAACGTGTACACAGCATCAGGTCCTCTATATGTCACAACTGGTTTTGAATATTGATCATCATAACAACAAACAACCTTATACCCATAACTGCAATCAGTATGCTTTTGATATGCTTCCGTATGTGATTTTTTAGGATTGTTTGATGCTGAAGAAATACTTTCGGTTACTGCTTCAAAATCAGCATATATAACAAACGGAACCATTAGCTGCCTGTCATAGTTTTTAAACTTAACTTTTTCATCTTCGTTTGGCGTTTTTATTGCTTGTTTTCCATTAAGTGAGAGACAAACAGGTTTATGTTTTTCCAGAACTCTTTCTAATGTAAAGCATTGTAGGCATGTTTTACAAAAACATTTTTTTTCATTGTGCGCTGTTTGATTATACATCAAACTGTTAAAGTTTTTTATCCATACGTAATGATTTTTTTCTTCTTCGGTGATCAAAAGCATGTCACAGACGCTCCTTGGAGCATCTCTAGACGGCGGGCTAGCCCGCCGGTCACATGTTTTTTCTGCTTTATTTTTTGATATGTACAAAGGGTATACTTGATTATCTTCATATCCAAATATGTTAAAACAAATGTTGTTTTGTTTTTCTATTTTTGGGATTTGTTTGATAGTAACAGGAAATGTTATTCCCTTGTAATCAAGATCATCAATATGCTTTTTGTACTTTGTTATTCTTTGTGGTTTATTATTGACAGGGAATTTATAAGCCAAATGACACCATCTAAAGCATTCGTTATCTTTTCATTTTTTATATTTATTAATCCTTTTTTAGCATTAGTAAGATCTTTTGGTAAATCCAAATAAGAGCTACCTCGCAAAGGCTTATACTTTATTCGATTTATATAGTGTGCGTCTAGTGTCTCAATTACCCAACCACTTCCTTCAGAAAGCCAATTGCCAATTCTATTTATAATTTCTTCCTGTGCTTTGTCTAATGCTTCTGATATTTGATTTTTGTTTAATATTATTACAGCCTTTGAGGCAAAGTAAGCTGTCTTGTATATAATATGAAAACCTCCTTTATGTTCTTTATCCATTGGTACTTTAATTTTAAAAGTAAGTTTTACATCAATGCTTAATTTAAATCCGCCTGTTCTTTTTAGTTCTGCTTTGAGAAACTTTACAGCAGGATAGTGTACTTTTTGTAGTTGAACAATCGGATCATTACTACTATAAATATCTACTTTAAAAACATTGCTATACTGTTTTGGTGATGTTTCAATTTCTCGGATACTCATTATATAAAATTACATGAGATTATTTTTTAAAGTCTATATTAATTAATTAATTAATCAAATAACATTATTTTCACCCTCACCAGCGCCCTCATCGGTAACCTCATAAACATGTTCATTGATGTCCTCGTTAGTAACCTCATCCAAGAGAGCATCTATTTCATTATCCAGGAGAACGTCTAAGTATTTCCGAAAGCATTTTTCCTCAAGAACTCTATTATCTATCATCTGACTTATTTTTACATGATATTTGCAGTATCTATCGAAATCAACAGTTTCAAGATCACCTCCAGCTGCCAGTGATTTTATTTTTATCCTGTATTTGCAATAGTTTATAAACTCGTCTTTATCAAAAACTTCTGCATCAATCATTTCTTTTAAACTTTTGACAAACGTTTCAAAGTCCTCATAACATCCGATATCAGTATTAATCACATGAGGTTTTTCTAAATTGCTGATTAGATTATTTCTGAACAACTCAACATTTTCAGACATTACTGTTAATTGTGTTTCATTAAAAATCTTAATTTCTTTTTCTGCTAGATCTGTGAGAAGCTTAACAGCATCAATGCACTCAATCTCAGTTTTATTGCCCAATCTTTTTTAAAAACTGCAATATCAGCTGGCAATCGTTGCATGTGAACTGTCTCAAACTCTTTGATAAGTTCATCTGTCTTGGTTAAAAGAGCCTGCTCGTAAGCAGCTACTTTCTCATAAACCTTCTGTTCCTCCTCAAAATGTTTTCTTTCTTCTTCTGCATGATTGTAAATACTCATATACTATAGATTACATTATTTTTATTTATCCGTACCTCACCAGCTAGCCGGTGAGCTAGGATGCTTTGCCGACCAGCCGGCAAATCATCCGTACATAATAATTTTAATTCCTTTGTCTAACAAAATGCTGTAGTAAGCAATAAAAGAATCTTTGTATACTTTTGGCTGGTAACTGGTTGCCTCTGAAATTTGTTTTTTGCACAAAGAACGTAGTTTGTTTATATCTCCTTTTTTATTTTCCATGACAGTTTTAGTTGTTTTGTCATTGTTATGATTCTTTCTGTCAAATCTTGAAAGTTTGAAAAAATTAAAAGCTCAGCATCTAATTTACTCGCATCTTCAAAATCAACCGTTTGGGCATGTGCTATTCGATCTTTTTTAAAGTTGTTGATTTCAATTTCTACTTGTTCCATTATAATATTACATAAGATAATATTTTTTAAGCCTATATTTAAATATATAATTCTATAGTATAATATAATGAATTGTAAATATTGTAAAAGAGTTTTAGATATTATTGATCCTCCTGGGGTGTGCACAGATTGCATCTTATTTTACACAACTAATAAAAAAAAGCTTTGTAAATATTGCACGAGAATCAAGCTGTATTACAAGTGTACATACGCATGCGTGAATTGCAACGATACTTGTGAAGTTTTCGATAATGAGCGTGTTTGCCTTAATTGTGGCACTCACAATGGTTATTATCGTATCACAGGTTACAACTACAACCGAACGAAATCTATTTACCACAGAAAGTATCATTTGGATAAATACTTGGTAGCATTTGATTTGTCTTCTAAAAATAGACAAAGATTTGAAGATTTGTTTTACGAAATTATAAAGATTTTGGATAAGCTAGAATGTCGAAAAAGATCAATCAAATTTGAATACATTTTTCAGAAAATATTTAAAATATTAAAAATAGAAAAAGAAATAAAACCGATTAAAACAATATCAACCAGAGAAAAGTACGATAGGATATGGAAACAAGTTAGAAAAGAATTACAACTGAATGCCATGACCGTTTAACTTAAACAGATGCTCCTGAGCATCTCTACTTGCTTAATGTCCAGCTTGAACCTTTTCATATACATTTCCAGAGGTTCTGTAAAGTTGTCATTCTTTTGAATTTCTAATATTTTATTAAAGACAATCCTTATTATCTCTTCATCATTTTCTAGTCCTGTTGTTGTTTGGACATATGATAGAAGTTGTTTAAAACTCCTATGATGTGTTTTTAACAAAGTCTTTTTTTCTGCTATTCTTGTTTTACTCACTAAAACAGCAACTATTGGAGGAACTGCGCCAACTACAGCTATGAAAACAGGAATTGCTGGAACTAATGCTAGGACAGCACCACAACCAATTATTCCACTGGTAATCTGTAATGTTGTGTTTATAATACCGCACAATTTATAACTGCGTCTGTATGCAGCTACAAGTCGCGTCAAGTGATCAATTAATTCTTCTTTGGTTTTCATGTATAATTACAGTTAGATAATAATTTAATTGAGATATTTAGAAAATAGCTGTTCGTGTTCTTTTGGTGATATTTTACCTATTTTTAATAATTCATCGATTATGCTAATACCTTTATTTATCAGCTGTGGACTATTATTCCCTGATTCGATACTTCCGCATACCAACTCTAGATCATCCATCAAATCATTAGGATTATTGTAATATTCAACACAACCTCCTAAAATCTTTTTGAACTTTGAAGAACCCTTGTGAATTGGCAAACCAGATACTTCTGTTAGTTCTTTAAAAGCATTCTGAGACAGCTTTGAATAAGTTTTTCCATTGTTGTAACGCTTTGTTATCAAGTCTGTAATATCATTGTCTACTTTCATATCTAACACAACTGCTTCTCCTTGTTTGGCAATAAGTTTGTGATGACCAATAAACTTGGGTAAATTAATTTGCAACATTCCATAGCGACCATCTTTGTCGACTTTGTAGGAAGTTTTATTTTGTTGCATCCCTTTGCCAGTCTTTTGTGCAGTTTCGCTAGCTGCTCGAATTCGCTCAGGCAACCTTTCCATATAAAAATTCAGAGCATTTGCCTCATCTGCTTTTTTATTAGATTCTTTTGTAAGCAAAGCCCTCTCTTGTTTGACGCCATCGGGGTCCTTGAGTAAATTTAAATATTTAGTTTTAGTCGCACTGGTTTTCGCATTTTCGAACTTCTCCTTGAGGTTTTCTTCGCTGAGGTTCTTTACTTTTGTCCTTATACCTCTTATCTCGGGAATCAATTTATCATATATCTCTTCAGCCCTTTTAGCATATTTATCATAATCAGCACTCCCGTCAGTAATACCTGATATTTTAGTTGGCATTGGCAAGCCATACTTATCAAGTACGTCTTTATTCATACCAGCATGTAAGTCAATATCATACACCGGTTTGGGTTCCTTAGGCCTCGCGGCAGGTTCTTCCCATTCTTCTTCTATTTCTTCATCCCCGGGATCAAGTGATGTACGTTTTTGTTTGATTTCTGCAAATAGGTCTGTCCCGGGTTCGGCAGCTTTTGGTCTTAGCACTCTGTCTGAAGCACTTCTTAATTTTGGCCCTTTATTGCCTGCTCTAGTTCCTCTAGGTGACTAGCCGACGTTGGTTTAGTAGGATCTGCGGTTTTCTTGGCAGCTGTTTTTTTAAAAGCGTGTGACGTTGGTGGCGGTGGCGGCGGCGGTGGCGGCGTTGGCGGCGGTGGTGGCGCTATGGCTCCACGATCAGGCGGGGCAAGTAATTGCGGACGTATTGCCTCAGGAAGAAGAGCCAACTGTTGACGTATTTCTGGAAGGGTAATCAAATGTTCAGCCAACCGTCTTGTTTGCTCTGTTATTTCACTAGTTACAGGTTTAAATACTTCTGCATACAAATCACGACTAGCTCCTTTTTCTAGTCTTTTTCGGATAACTTTATGTTCATAGTCTTGAACAAGCTCACTCGCTTTTCGCTTTTTATCTGCTAATTCTTTCCATTTTAACAAAGACATGTATAATATTAGGTTAGATTAAAATAAGATAAGTTAAGATAAGTTAAGATAAGTTAAGATAAGTATTATCTAAGTATTATTATAATGGAAATTCCAAACTATGATATGAAAACAGAAAACGGTAATTTTAAACAGATATGGAACTTCATGCCAGACTGTTGTTTTAGAATGTATGTTAATTTGCGTTAATTCAGGTTCTGGCAAAACAAACACATTAGTTCACATGTTGCTGAAACCTTTAGTTTATTACGACAAGATTTACTTGTTTGCTAAAAACTTGGAGCAGTCCAAATATCAGGTCTTATCACAAAATCTTTAAAAGATAGCAAAAAAGAATAAAATCCCAGTTGAGGACATATTAGAATGTTCAAATGATGAAGTTATCCCTGTGGATACCTTAGATTCAGATAATCAGAAGATAGCTATTTTAGATGATTATGTTTGCGAGCGCAATCAAAATGATATTATTAACTATTTCATCCAGGGGAGACACAAAAATTGTTGTGTAATTTACTTGTCATAATCTTATTACAAAACCCCTAAAGACATTCGTTTGAACTGTTCTCATTACATCTTCTTCGCGACTCCGGTTAATCGCGAGCTTGGTATGCTTTCCAAAGAACAAGATGTCAGCAAAGATCAGTATAAAAATGCAACTGACAAACAGTACGACTTTCTGTATCTGGATCGACCGAGGAAGTTAGTAAAAAGAAACTTTAATGGTGAAATTTAATATAATCTATATTATATAATGGGACTTTTTAATGATCTTGGTGAGGAAGTTACTACTGGCAGTGTCAATATTACAAATTTTGGTATTGTGCTGTCTGAGTATGTAAAACAAAAACATTTGGTTAATTATCTTAACAAAGGCAGAAACCAGGAAAATGTTTTGAGAAGTGAGCTTAATATGGATAATAATAAAATTACCAATGTTGGCAATCCAACAAAAGCAGATGATGCAGCAACAAACAAAGCAATTCACTGTAAGAAGAGTAGCAAAAATCATACGTGATTATAATATTGATAAAATTCCAGACAGGATAAAACATTTGACAACAGGTGTTGATGATAAACTTAGTCAAATACAAACAAAGTTACAAGCAAACCGCGAGAAAATGATTGAAATTCAAAATGGATTGAAAGATGAAATAAAACGTTTGAGTGATGCTTTGAAAGAGTTAGAAAAGAAAGAAGATGGATTGGAAGTGAGTGAAAACTACAAGAAATTAAGTGAACAAATAAGATCTGGTGTTAAAAATATTATTACACGGATTGGAGAAATCAACAAACAAATGGTTGATAACAATGAACTAGAAACTGCTATTGCTGATGCATCAAAACAAATGAGAACTGCTTTTACTACCGAAGTAACTCAAATTAAAATATTAAATGAGCAGATAAACACCAACGTTGCTGATATCAACAAAGAGTTTGAAGATATTAAAAAGAAAATGGTTGATGGTAAGTCGCTGGATACTGCTTTGAGCAAACTTTGTCGACACTGATAAACTTGAGACTGCTATTGATGATGTTTCAAAGCAATTGAAAGCTACCCAGGAAAAAAGAAACACAGCTTTTGATGACGAAATAGTTTTTCTTAAAGAGCATAATCAAAAGTCTGATAGCCGGCACACAGCAGTTCTTGGTATAATTGATGGGTTGAAAGTAAAAGTTGACTATTTTGACTATTTAAGTCGGATTCTGCTGTTTGAATATACAATAGATGATGGAATTAGCATCATGCAAGATCGTGCCAGTTATGCATCATATCCAACACGAAAACCACTTGAAAGAACCAAACATGATGGTTTTCTCAAAGCGTTCACTTTTGTAGCCAATCCATTTGTAAAAAGTAAAGAATATGCAACAAAAACTATTGGTGGTGGTGCAACAATTGTAAAACCCGGGCGTTATGTAGTTGAAGCAGACCTTACATATACTGTTGCAAATACAAACATTCGTCGTATAGAGTCTTTTAGTTTGCTTAATACAAGTACCGATGAGTCATTTGCTGACCCAAAAATAGAAAATGGTAAACGAATAGTAAAAGAAACACTTGAGGCATATTTTCCGAAATCTCATTATTGGTCTATCTTTCCAAACATAAAAGATGAAAATACTCAAGTTTTCAATTTTGAACAATCAAGTTTTAAACTGTATTACAAAGGTGATTAATTTTATCTACTTATATGTATAATGGAACAAAACATTGTATTATCATCGGAGAAAGCTTCAATAATTAATAGCTCAAATACACCGAGTAATTTTACAACTGTGTTTGACAGACCATTAATATTAGGTAGAAACAAACAGTATGGTATTGGACTCGATAAGATTAATTCCATGACTTACTCGTGGTATAATATTAGTGGGGATTTTAATAACAAAGTGATAAGGTATCACAATAGAACAGATTGGAAAAGTATTATTTTTACAAATGGAAATTACAGTTATGCTAATATCGATAATTACATAAAAGAAACATTGACTGTAAACAATGATTTAACCGATGACTCGCCTGTCCCGATAAGAATTGAGTTTGATTTATCAAGTTTCAAATGTTTGGTTACCATTCATAATAAATGTGTACTTGATTTGAGAGAATCAAACTTTCACACCTTGATCGGGTTTGACAAAGATGCAGTTATCAGAGAAACTAAATTTGGAACTGTGACACCAAATATAACAAATTCTATCGATACATTGTATATCCACTGTGATTTGATAAGTAATTCTATTGTTGATGGATCATACGGGGATGTTATTTATGAAATAAGTACAGCTGATCTTACGAGATCATATCCTTTCAAAGATGAACCGATAAGAGTCGGGTTCTGTGAAGTAAACAAAACGATCATTAACAGTATTAATATTTACATAACCGATTTCTCTGGTAAGATTATTAATCTTAATGGTGTCCACACATCATTTCGATTTGTTTTAAAGGAATTAATATAACATAAGTTATATGGCATGTTTAAAAAAAGTTTATGACACTAGTACGGGAACATATACTCAAGTAGATCGATTAACTGGAGCTGGTATATTTGACATTTTGTCAAAAGTCGGATCAAAGATATTCAACGAGTCTGTGAAAACAGCAGGCAAGAAAGCATTAGAAACTGCTGGCAAGCAAATCATAGAAAGCGGCTCTAAAAAACTTGGAGATGAAGTAGGAAAAATGGCTGCTGATAAATTAGTTTCAGTTATTAAACCTAGTAAACCAAAAGGAGAGATGATTTTAAAAGAACTTACAAAGGCTGATAACAAAAAAGAAGTTGTGGCTGAAACTGAAGAAGATGTAAATGCAAAAATTAATAGATTACTCTCCGGAAGGGGAATTCATGTGAGAATTAATCGATTAATTAATAAAAAAAAAAAAATTACTAGTATACATAGATGTTTCGAAGTAATCAATATAATACTAGATACGAGCATGTACCTATTCAGTTAGATACTCCCGTGACACAACCAGGAAATAATACCAGACAAATAAAAAGTGGCTATCAATTTACACTAAATGACAGAAGTTCTTACTTTGATTGGTATAACGCATATTTTGAAATCAGTTTTCAAGTAAACAAAGTTGCTGATGGAGCCAATTTCGCAGACGCTGACAGAATTGCTTTAAACAACGATGCGACTTCACTGATTGATCAAATGCAAGTAAAGCAAAATGGGAAAATAGTTTACGATGGAAATAATCTTCACAGATTTGTTAATATCAAAAGCTTGCTTGAAATTTCTGATGACTATGCAAAGACAACTGGAACAAACGAATATTTTTATTTAGATAGTACAGATATTGCAGAATCTCGAGATGATCAAGCTGGTTATAATCCAGGATTTAATTCTCGTCATGTTTTAATCATAACTAATCAAAAAGTTGACTCTATAATCCCATTAAATAAATATTCCTTCTTTGGAGGTTTGGAAACAAACATGCTTCCTCCTAGTCAGATTAAAATCAGCTTGCAGCTAATAGATGATAATGTCCTAATTTTCAAAGCTGGTGGTGATGATGGCCGAGTAATTATTAATAAATTAGTTTTGTGGATACCCAGAATGATATTTAACTCAGATGGTTTAAGTTATGTAATGACAAATCATATGACATCAACAAGATGGACTTATCTTCGTGAAATGATACAAGAAAGCGGAAGCACTCAACTAACAGAATCTGTATTTAGAATAACGGCCGGAGTCAAAAGTCCCAAACACGTTTTTGTGTATTTGCAAAGGGCTGACAAAAGTTCTTCTCAAACACAAAATCCTCACCTTTTGGATACGTTTAAGGTAAATGCTGCTGATGCTAATTGCTATTTACAATCAGCTAGATTGGAAGTCGGAAATGGAGTTTATTATCCAGAAACTGAATACAGTTATGCTAATATCATAAGAATATTCAGAGATGTTATTAATTATTCTTACAAACAAAATTATAAAAACACCGGAACTTTACTCAATGTGGGTAATTTTAAAAATCTCTTCGGAATGATATATTTCGATTTGAGTTACAAGGAAAATGAAGTCAGTGTTGATCCAAAACAACTAAGTTTGAGATATAAACTAAACAACGTTCCTACCGCTAGATATAAAGTTTACGCTTTAGTATTATACAAGGAAGATGTTGTTATTGATACTTTTGGAAATGAATTGGTAATAGTTTAATCTAACTTATAATATATATGACTTACATAAATTATTCAGTAAATTTAACAGATGGACAAAAACAAAGTTTAGCAAAGGCTTATGAAAACAAGAGTGAATTTACACTAACTGGGAATTTTCCTTCGCTGCTAACAGCTACTCAAATTAACAATATTAACAAAGCTAAATCTGATGGACGGGGATTAGATATAAGTATATCAAAATCACAAACGAGGTCTCAGTCCAAGAATGGAGGCTTTTTAGGCGCATTAGCTGGTTTGTTAACTAAAACAATTTTACCAACAGTTGCTAAATTTGCTCCAAAGATATTAGGGCCTTTAGCAACAGGGGCACTTAGTGGTCTGGAAAGTACTGGAATTGGTAAAATATTTGGAAATGGAATGGTAACTGTTCCTGCTGATAAAAAACAAACACTTTTAAAATCAAATAAATTAACAGCTGCGCAAAAAAATAAAATAGCAAAGTCAAAAGGTTCCTGCACGATTAAACTAACACCAAAACAACTGCAAGACGTACTGACTTGTGCTTCTAGTAACAAAAAGGTAACTGTACCCAGTGGTAAAAAACAGCAAGACGTAACGGCAACTGTTCCTAGAGATAAAAAACCAAAACTTCTAAAATCAAATAAATTGACACTTGCACAAAGAAAGAAGATAGCAAAGTCAAAAGGTCACTGCCCTGTTAAACTAACTAAAAAACAACACAGCAGGATGGAGGATTTCTTGGAATGCTTGCATCATTAGGAATTCCATTGATTGGATCTCTTATTAGTGGTTAAACTGGAAAAGGTTTGCAAGTAGGTAGAAAAGGAAAAGGACTAAGAGTTGATCGTGGAAAAGGTTTACAAGTAGATTCACAAATTAGACCATACAGAAGTATCCCATTTATAAAAAAAAATTAAATTTTAAAAATGAACCTATCTCTAACTTAGACATAATAAAGTGGGTTAAGCAGTTAAGCATACAAAAATTTAGTGGGGTGTACAGCAAAAACAAATTGCCGACAAAACTAAATAAACAAGAATGCGGTATTATTAATCTTGATGATCATATTGGACCTGGCACACACTGGACTTGTTACTATGATAATTATTACTTCGATCCGTTTGGTTTGAGCCCACCAAAAGAAGTTTTAGCGTACGTACCTGATATAAAATACAACACCATCCAATATCAAGATAAAACAAGTGTTCTGTGTGGATATTTCTGTTTGTACTTTATCAAAAAGTTGCAAGAAGAAAATAGTGTGTACGATATTCTTTACAAATTATTAAAGCCTTACAAACCAGTAAAAAATGAAAACATCATAACATCATATTTTGTAAACGAAGTTTAATCTAATCATATTATATATGAGTTACTGTATAAAAGAAAAAAAGGTTACTGAAAATATTAATCCTAAGTATGTTTTAGCAAAAAATGGCAGAAAAATGTTAAGGGCAACATGTGCATCTTGTGGTATTACTAAAACAAAGTTTGTTAAAAACACAGAAGGTGGAAATATTGATATTCATAAAGCTATGCTTCCTCTGTTACCTAAAAAGGGATTAACGCTTCCTGGTTATAAATATTGCGGTCCTAGTAATCCACTTGATAGTGGAGAGCCGGTAAATGAATTAGATGCTGTTTGTAAAAATCATGATTATTGTTATGATGAAAATCCTAGTAATAAATCAATGTGTGACAAAAGCATGTTGGCCGGTTTAAAATCTAGCAAGTCTAAAACTATTGGAGAAAAGATTGCTAAAAATTTGATAGTAAAACCAGTTATTAGTGCAAAATATAAACTTGGTCTTGGAAACCCAAAAAACAAGAAAAGGCGTTGAAATGGACTGACAAGTTAGCAGATGAACTTCATAAGCCTATACGAAGAAAGTTCACTCAACGCCGTGTGATTGTTAATGAAATTGATAAAATATGGTCTGCTGATCTGGTTGATATGCAATCGTTTTCAAAGTATAATAAAGGTACTAAATACTTGCTTACTGTTATTGATTTATTTAGTAAATTTGCTTGGGTTGTACCCGTTCCAAATAAAACTGGTTTAGAAATTACTAAAGCGTTTCAACAGATAATCAGTACAGGAAGACAATGTAAATTGCTGTGGGTTGACTAGGGTGTGGAGTTTTATAACAAGACGTTTAAGCAATTCCTTAGTGACAATAATATCGAAATGTATCACACTTTTAATTTTGGGAAAGCTGTAGTAATTGAACGATTTAACAGGACATTAAAAGAAAAGATGTGGAAATATTTTACAGCTAACAATACAAACACATATTTAGACGTGTTACAAGAAATGGTTGACAAGTATAATAATACAAAACATTGGAGTATTAAAATGACAGCGATTGAGGCTAGTGATGAAAAAAATAAAGGAACGGTATATTTCAACTTGTATGGAAAGATGAAAAGTACTCAGATTAAGCCAAAGTTTAAAATAGGGGATAATGTTAGAATTAGTAAATATAAAAGAACGTTTGAGAAAGGTTATACCCAAAATTGGACTAAAGAAATATTTGTTGTTGATGAAATTCAAAAAACAAATCCTGTAACATACAAAATAAAAGATTTAAACAACGAAAACATTGATGGCAGCTTTTATGAATTAGAGATGATAAAAGCAAAGCAAGAACTATTCAGGATTGAAAAAGTAATACGACGTGATTATAAAAAGAAACAAGCATTAGTAAAATGGGTCGGTTATGATAATAGCTTTAATAGTTGGGTATCATTTCAGGACATTCAAAACTTTAAGCAATAACAAGCGTGTGTTTGAAGCAGGTAGTTGGTTCCAAAATGCGGACGTCGAATCCCTACCGAATCGGTTTCGGTTTCGGTTTCGGGGTCAAAGGTCATCGGAACATGTCCATCCGTTTTGTGACAAATATTTATTTTAATTAATATTTAGAAGTACTTTTACAAATATTAAAGCAAATGCCAACGCTATTATTACCAACACAACTAATTGATCAGATTGTACTGCAGCGCGATGCTAATTAAAATTACTAACTATAATAATTTAAATTTATGCAAATTTGAAAACCCTTTTTAAAGTCAAGCGGTCGGAAGTAAAGTATATATAGGAGATTGAGGTATAGTATGGTGAAAATACTAAGTGTTGGGTTGGCAGCATGGTCTATAAATAGACGTTTATATTATAAACGGTCATGTGACATTGTAAGGCAACCTTCGGTTGTGTGATATGGTCTATAAATAGACGTTTATATTATAAACGGTCATGTGATATGGTAAGGCTATCTCGGAGCGAAATGAATTGTAAACGGTTGTGTGATATGGTCTATAAATAGACGTTTATATTATAAACGGTCATGTGACATTGTAACCTAAAGGGGAAATGAAATGCTAAGGCAACCTCGGAGCGAAATGAATTGTAAACGGTTGTGTGATATGGTCTATAAATAGACGTTTATATTATAAACGGTCATGTGACATTGTAAACGACTTCCCTTGAAAAAAAAGAAGAGTTATTTCCCTTGAAAAAAAGAAGAAAAAAAAGAGTTATTTCCCTTTAAAAAAAACGAGAGTTATTTCCCTTGAAAAAAAGAAGAGTTATTTCCCTTGAAAAAAAGAGTTATTTCCCTTGAAAAAAAGAGTTATTTCCCTTGAAAATTAGAATTACCTCCCCTAAGAGATCCCGGTTTGAGTAGTAGTATAGATACTGGGTGTATCAGGCGAGTTTTCCCGAGCGGGGTGCTTGAGAAAACTAATGAATATGTTGGGGTTGACTTAGGCGTGACTTACATTTAGATCTTGGTGATATAAATGAGAGTTACGCTTGAGTCCCCCCTGGCATATTTCACTAGTTGTTCTCATTCCCCGCGGGAAAGAAACTGGCCTGGTACCCCCAGTATCTATACTACTCACGTCGCAGTCAGTTTTGACGGTTGCCGCCATCTATCGGTCAAAATTTTTAAAGAACAGTGAGTCCAGACGCTCGCTAGCGCTCGCAGTCAGCTTGAGTGTGTCTGGATGATAGAGACTAATACAATAATGTTTCTTAGGGTAAATTAAACTAAGCCCACAGTTCTACATACGCTGTAGCTACTCGTAATGACTACACCTAATTGTGACACGCAATAAACATAAACGTGTATGAGATGTTCTTATTTCATCAGTCGTGTTTTTATAAGGTATCCATACACGTTTACTGATGTTACAAAGCATTTGACGTGGTAGATGAAACAATGACAATACATTTCAAAGTGTTATTCAGCTTTGCTTTGATTAGACTACGTGAGCAATGACCGTACACTATGTGTAACACATTCTTCAAATACTTCCGTAAAAAATAAGACAATACTTTCCGATACAATGTTATACCAATTTATATGCAAATCTGGTCAAACAAGTGTTCAAATCGTGCGTGTGAAAGGTGGATCATTAGGTTTTATGGTTATCGTATTAAACTGTTATACATGGTGTCAGACTGGTATTATTTTGCTTCCGGGTCGTTACCCGCGAAAGTAGTACTTTAAAAAAAATGTGTTGACAGTTTAGGGCCTGGTTACTTGTGAAAAAATGTGTTTGAATACTGTGTTTACTATGCCATTATATAAAACGTAATGTTTGGCAGGTTTTATTAGCACTGAGCTTTATTTTGCAGGACTATTTGCTGACTGTGGAGGGAACCGCATAACGCCATCTGCCTACTCACAGAGATGTGGTGAACAATTTGAAATGGACATTTTGTGTACGGAAGTGAAATTTGTGAACAAAAATGTATATCGACAGGGGTTTGATTTTCAGGACTTCTACATGGATAGTTGAAGGAAAAAAGTTCCAGATATGTTTACCTTAGTGTTGGAATAAATGACAACGGCTCGAAAACAGTGTATTTTGTTCTATTCTCAATGTACTGAAATATTACCAAACCGAGCCCATATAACATATACGTATTGCATGTACCGCGTATTCTTAGCAAAGCCCCTTAAAGATACAGAGTCCCTATATCAATCGATTTCTTCTTTGTAGGCGTGTCTTTTTTTGTAACTTCATGTTCACCTGCTCATGTCGAAATCGGGTATTTAAGCGATCAAATATAGGAAATCATTTACTGTATATACATCGACCAGTGCATATCGTACCAATACGCAGGTAACAGTATTTTATGCAGAAAAAAAAGTTAGCCTCTTTCGAGCTCGAACATACGACCTTCTGATTTCAAGTCCGGTGCTCTATCCACTGAACTATAACGCTACTTGAGAAAATAGTATACTAACTACCATTTATTATGAGACAAAATAACTTAACATATTTCAACGTAGTCCATCTTGCCGCACGTGTAAATTAACATTGCCTGGTGTAATACTGTATGTTATCAATCTGAAACTAATACATCGCCTCAAAACAACCAGATCTCGACTTGTTATTTAGCGCTTGATGACTTTGTGTGCGCAAACTTGTTATTACGTAATGCCTATTTAGTGTTGAAAATGCTACAACATACCACTAAATAGCCGTGGTCTAGTGGTTCAGCGTACATCTTTCAAAACTTACAAGTGCAAGGCTGTGGTTCAAATCCCGTTCCGGGCAACTATTTTTTATCAGATGTTACCTGTACGGAGGCTCAATAAAAATATGAAATTTTACGCATCGATTTCTGCTTATATACCGACTTTTGGGGTGTTCGTCGATTTGAAACTACTTCACATGTGACTCATTCATATTCATGAGTTATTACCAGTTAAAATAGGGACTGTGTAGCTTAAAATAAAGTAAAATATGTTCTAAACGTAATTGTTAAAGCTGTCTTGTACTCGTGTCCTAAATATACTTCACAAGGACTTTTCGAATTTATTTTTTATTAATTTTATTTTTGTTGACATTTTGGTAAATAAATGTTGCCTACTTCCTGCTGTTTTTTTGTTTTGAATATTGTTTTTAAGAAACATATGAAGGTTTTAAATAATTGTGAATATTGACTCTCCTGTAATCTTGCATATCAACTCTTACTGATACATGTGCTTACTTCCAGTACAATGTCATGTCTGTGGCAGACAGTTAATTAGTGTCTGAAACGTCGATAAAGGTCAGAAAAATCAAGGTATGGTAAAGTCAGGCAGCTGATATAGAGTTCTGATCAGAACATTATTAACGTTTTGCTGACATAGCTAGTTATTGTACGGTTAAATCTGTAAACTCTTTAATGTAAAAACGGTGTTATTATTTAGGTCATGGTCTGCATGTTTATATACCTGCGCTTATCAGTCCATATTCTTGTATATCATTAAATAAGCTTGTTTTTTATGTTTTAGTAAGTTTAAAATGTAGATCGAAAATAAGTATGTCTTTAAGTTAAATGGTGCTAAGATTTTGCATATTGACTGAAATTTCGAGGTTACTATGTGATAAAGAATAAAATAAATAATATATCGTTTACTCCTTTCTCTTTCAGAAATATTTAGTATTACTTTGCTGTGTTATCTATTTCACTCAGTTATGCCTTTTCCCAATATAAATAAGCAATTAATATTGATATTTTTGTTATTTAGATTATGTTACCCTGAAATATACTTTCTGTGTTCTATCATGTCTATATTAAAAGTAAAGGCACCCAGGGCAATCTTGGACTTATTTTGGACTTATTTTGAACTGGCTTACTTTGTTAGTTTTCTACATGAATTGCTTATATTTGCAAATCGTTTTTATTTTATTTGAATAGTTCAAAGCACAGTGTTTGTCCATTTACTATGTGTTGATTAAATTGAACACATAATATATGCAAGCTAACATAAAGGTATCATAACAAAGAAAAAGTGAAAACTGCAGGTTTTATTTAATTACATGTTCACAGAGTTAAAGTCAGAATGATACTGAAATTAATAAATCGAGTTTAATGACTAAAGATTGTTCAAAATATGTATATTTGATGGTTTAAAAATGATTATTAATTGGCATGCTGTTTTTCTTCTTGAATTTCGTTTCGTCAAGAGGATGGTACTGACATAAGCATGATATATAATATCCAATGACCCACAAAAAGTTTTTCACATTATGCACATTCTATGTTTTAAAAACGAATAATGACTGACATGCTAATTCTGTTATTGAATTTCGTTTCGTCAAGAGGATGGTATTAACATAAGCATGATATACAGAATTTGGAAAATAAATCTGAGTTGTTAACTTACCACTTGCATTATGATTTAATCAAGCAATGCATTTAAGTTAAAAATGAAATAGCGCCGTAATATTAGTTCTACATGTTAATATTCTGAATTGTATATGTACATATAGAATACATGTTTATTGTACGGTGTGACTGGGGGATGGTTCCCCGACCCCCACACACCTATGACGGGGAATTAAACGGGTTTCCTGACAGAAACTGATTTTTTTTTCTCAAAAATATCGAGATGATAATGTTGATGCTTCTACACGATTGTCGTGTGTCCTTTTACGTATAGAGCATTTATAAACGGATTTTATGTGGATTACTGTCAAGTTTTAAACTATGCTTTTTATCCATACACGCACAACATTATTTTTACCGTAATATTTGCGTTTGTATCCAAGTAATATTATTAGCGGGTTACTACATTTGTAGGTATTCCTTTTTGTAATGTTGGCCCGCGAAAGCCATATGAGGCACGAATAGTCTACAAGGCCCTCGAGCTTTAGCTCTGTGGCCTGACATCGCTATCAAAAGAATATATCCAAAACTATACCGTTTTAGACAAATTGCGCAAAGCAAATATATTTTCGTTTAATTTTAATTATTTGTTTTTCTTTGTAATACTATATCTTATCCAAGATTACCATGACAAGTCAAACTCTTAAACAATCTTCTTTTGAAGAACCACATAACAGAATGTAACAGTTTTCTTTATTAATGATCGCCAACCCATTCCTTCTACCATTTTATTAATGACTTGGGGTAAATATTTTTTTAATCATATTTTTTAATCAACAGATCGTAAATGAATCTACAACCGTTAGTATGTTTTTAGATTTGATATGATAAGAGGGCGCAATGGGTTTGGACTATTGCTGGGTTAATATGCTATATTCAATTTACCCGAGTAGTATCTAATAACAGTACCCTAGACCGTAATATTCTAAGAAATTAGACCTTATATCATACCGATTATTGAATTCTCTTTAAGACTCAAGGTTTCCATTTGTGTTTAAAAGGTCATCGAATAATACAATTCCCCCTTCGTAACGTCTTCAATAGAAACACACTTCAACCTCCGACCTTATTATCTGTATTATACCGTAAATTAACAGCGTGAAATTGCTGCCTTGAAATCGGTTTCACGTGTTTAGCAGATATTCTATGACAAGAAAGTACTTCTTCCCAAAAGGGATTATGTATTCTGTATGTATTTCGTTTTATGATAAAAGATGATAAAATCAGTAGACAAATTATTGGTATCCCTATGGGTTCTCCGAAACTATATTATCTAAAGGTCTGCTATTTTGCATTTAGCATACGCTTATGTTTTTCTACATAGTTTGTTTCAATGGTGATCCTGGGGATACATGTTAGCATGCATGTATCAATTTAACAAAGCGTTCGATTGGAATATCTTTAAACAAATCTTCCTCTGAACTCGTTTGTGCTGACGAAGTAAAGATATATTTTAAAAATGGCCTTTGGTTTCGAAAACATGTTGATAGAAAGATACATGTAGGAGAATAGCTATTCTTTGACGGAAATTTTGTTTTAGATGCAATTTATTTTTAGTGTAGACTTAAGAGACCCTATGATGACGTCTACCTAAAGCCCAAATTTGATGTTTGTCTCCAATCTTGTCTTGTCGTGCCCTCAATGGTTTAGTTCTCTTATTGCTCTGGCTTCTGCCAAGTCATTGAGTACCTTCTTTGTGGCTTTCTATGCTATTTTTTTTGTATTTATATATACACGAGCATGTTTGTGTTTTACTTATATTGCCTATTAATGCTGCCTTGTTGGTTAGAGAATAATTCATGGCGGGGATTTCTTTATTTTTACTGTCCCGTTTTTTTGGGATGACAGTAAGTTAAGTGTGAGGTTTGGTGCACCCTAGAACCTGGTTTAAACCCCCAGCGGCCTTTTCTGCCACTGACCGTTCCAAGGCGGTAGCCCTGTTGTCAACCCTTGTGTGTTTGTGATGTCTTATTTTGCCGTTTATTCATTTCTATATATAGGTGTTCTTTGTTTCTGTGTGTGTTTGTGGTTGACTGTCGTCCTTGAATGCTACTTTTCCGGTTCGACTTTTATATCTATATTTAAGAGGTTTACTGCAACCAAAAACAACAGCACAGTTAATGTTACTGTTGATACAGTAAATGCAAATCACATACACATCTGCAGGAGAAATAATCGTTTTTGTAATAAAATCAGCTCTTCGTCGGTAAGCTCCCAGTACTTTTTACAGACTCTGTATTTCATCAGACATGCTAGGGTTTAGTCATCATTTATAGTGCCACGTGAAAATGCATGATTTGTCGGGTTAATGTCGTAGTTTCATGCAAATTTGATTGCTTTCAAGAGCAAATTACCGCATTACCAGACATAAAAATATGGAATAAAAATTTGACCCTCATATATGATATTTGTTCTTAAACTATAGTCTGTTGGCCTGAGATCTTTAACTCGATGGCCTCATATCGCAATCAAGGGTCATTAGCATAAAGAGGCACACCTATCCTATCCAAGTTAACGATTTGTTTATTACATGTGTGATCAAAACAATATTATTTTTAGATATATTTAAATTGCGCAAACAGTACGTCAAAAACGTTTTCATTTACTTGTCTACATTTTGTTTATTTTTCTCTTTATTTAAATGCATTTTTATTGTTTTATTAACAAAAAGGAGAACATAATAATACACAACTGATAACATCAACATATCATATGGCATGGCATTTTAAATATACAATTGTTAACCTTGTTTCCAAGTCACCACTTCACCCCTCACGTAAAATGTCTCGGACCGTCACTGAGGTAATCTTTGTCATAATGGTGACGTGTTCCCAAATGCCTTTGTTTTTTACTTTAATTTGGATAGGTGGTTCTGCTTAACCCGGAGCTATAGGACGTGAATATTAACAAGTATTATTTATTGCCGTTCATGAACAGTTTCAGCCAAACCCAGACCGCAGTATTGCTTGTATTTAACGTGTTTGGTGATTTCCAAATTGCTTCTTTTATACTCTTTTAATTCTAAGGCATTGCCGTTTTCAATGGTTTTGTTTACGATTGTGCTTGTAAGTAAAGGAAAGGATATTTCAAAAATCGTCTTTTGTTCGTAACAATAATTCCAATGATAAAAATGTAAGATAATAATTATAATTTTACATAATTATAACTTCACATGTATTTTATTTGAAATGTCATTGAGACCTAACCGGCAGAAGGTTGTTAGAGACAATCTGAACAAAAACAACGACACAGTTGATAATGTACATACATAATTAAATATGTTGAATCTATCACACCATCTCCAAGACTATATTTATTCAGACTGGTCAGCTTTTCGTAGGCAAACGGGTCAGCATTCGGAATACTGTTTTCGTATTGTATTTTCAAAGTAATGACTGCTTTCAAATGCAAATTACTGAATGATAGACAACAAAATAGAAAACGATTGTTGGACATTTATCTATCGTTTTGCTTAATAGTCAAGAAATACCGTGATAAATGCACATTTAGCTCTGCATGTAGGATGTTCTCTAATTGTTTAACATCTCCGAGGCAGTCACACAATTTGTTCAGGTCATATTTTGTTTTATGTTTAGCGGTCTTTTATCATTATTTCTACAAATGCTGTAGTATCCGCCTTCATCATCTTATTGTCTCCTAACGATCTCTTGCGTGAAATACGGTGATCTAATCCATTAATCGGCTTGACAGGGAAGCAAGCACCCCTCCTTTTTCTACCTCTGCAGTTTATTTATCTTAATACTGAAGTCATAAGTGATGGTGTTGTTAGTACCGATGTCATAACATATTTAATAGTGGACGCGCTTCAAGGAAAGGTTTGGTGTAATCTAAATTCACAGAGTTGGACAATGTTTGTCCTTTACAGATAAATGGAATTCACGAAAATCCGAACGCTACGACATAAATAACGTACCAGTGTACATGCAGGTGGAATGTCCAACTCTGCTCGAAACGTTTTGAATAACTATATTATAATTCCTATTCGTTTCTAAAATAAACACACACATCGTATATTATCATTTCAATATAATGTTCTGGGTAAGTTGTGGGATACAAGTACATATATGACTGTGATCCAAACACCATGTGCATTTCGTAACGTTGTGCATGGAATAGTGTGTACAAAATGAAAGAAAACGATGTTTGTCGGAGAAACGGAGAGGTAAGTGAATTTGCGTGATGTGAAACAGCAATAAGATCAACCCATCTGAGCCAAGACGAGTGGGACGTCGGTTTTGTTGTATTATGAAAAAGCTACAGTGAGACACGAATAAATTGAGAATTAAGTGAGAAAGAATGGATTGTTAAGCTCGGAACCATAACTCTTCACGGCTGTACATTAAGCTTGGTATGTAATCATTAACACTGCAGTCTGCAGTGAGGTATATAGCTATATATCCAAGTTTTAACATTAGTAACCAATTATATGAGTAAAATGTAGTCTTTGTAATTATGTAATTAGTTCGGGAAATGACGTTATACCTATCTGTAATTTTATTGGAAAAAAAACAGTCGTGAAGCTGAAAATGAGAAATAAGGAGTGTAATTGATGCATAGACGATGGTTTGTTAAATTGTAGTCGTTGTATTTGATATTTTATTATGCGTGCTCTGCATACGTGGTCTATATATTAGTGTTACGATTGTAACATTTTGCAAAGGTTTTTTGAAGTTTATGGTAACGGAAGCCTTGTTGGAGTAGCTTTTTAGTTATACAAATATTAAGAATATAAAAGTCCTCAACAAACTACAAGCTCGAGAGAAACGAATAATTTGAAAAGCTCGGGAACATTCCCATCTAAATGGGGATAATTAACAATATCAAATTTAAAATCATCTCTCTTGTCATAGATTTTACTAAATCAATTATTTCGCCATTTCCAGTAGAGAGATGTAAATCAAGAAAAGAAGCGACAGTATCAGAAATGTTAAGACGTTTTTATTGTCTTATAAACCGCCATTTAATTTTCAATGTTAGTTCGAGACAAAAACTGAATTGTGTGCCTGTCGATGGTAATAGTAGACAGCACATTTCAAATCCCTCGCTGCTTCTTTTGTATAAACCTATAAATCTAATTTGTAAGAATGCAAACCTTGTTAGTTTGCCAATTTGCTTGAAAGAGCCCAAGAGCATAACTTGTTATGATTTTGACTGATATTTCTTTACCAAGTTCAAGCGACAATATTTATTGATAAAATAGTATGAGAGTGGACCTTTGGAAACGGCCGAACACGATAAATATACAAACGACTGCAGTCTCGGTTTGATTGAGACTGTCTAGCAGATAAACGCTTTGATTTGAATGAGGTCCAAACCGGGACATGGTGTTTTCTAGACGAAAACTATTGTGTATATAGTATGTTAATCTAATTAAAGCAGTGTCCCAATGATCAGTACATGAAACATGGTAATTAATAAATGCAGACATTTCTCAAGGTTTTGCGTCTGTGTGATCAAGATCGATTCAGGACGTTTCGGCACCAAACCATTTCGACACCTAGACAAATCGGCACCTAGACGTTTCGGCATCAAACCATTTCGGCATCGGTTTTAATTTTTACCCTAGACGTTTCGGCACCCATTTATATTTGAGTATTATAATGAAGTAAAGAAGTAAAGAAATTAAAGAGTTTCTATAACATCACTTGTAATTCATTTAAAATGCAAAGTGGATTGCCTTAACGGCAACTCCGAAGCGGTTTTGAGCCTGAATACAACTAAAACATGAACATAAATAGGGCCCATATGATAATCACTTGTAAAATTTAAACAAATATGACTTTTATATTATATTGTAGCGTGGTCACTGAAATTCCCTTTGTAATAGCTCAGGTGTAAATCGTTTAATTGAAAATACTTGAATATGTTCCCTTTAACATGTATAATAATGTATACCTAAGACCAAATAAAAACTTATCTGTATTCATACAGTATCTTTTAATTATTCTCTTTACCTTCCTGTCATCTCAATATCGACGAATACAGGTATGTGACTTGAACAAAGTCTTCACAAACTAACCCATTATTAAAAATCGTCTACATATAACGCATGCGTTATACTTTTCTAGTTTAAATTTACCTTTTTAAACAGATGCTCACATTTTACCAAATCCTTTGATCAATTGAAATTTAGTGTATGTTATCACAATTCTGAATTACTAAAGCTTTGATTGAAATCATACAGACCTTGAACTTATTTCTATATATGTACTTAGTTGTACTGATGATATATGTAAGCGTGATACATATATGTACTAGCAAGTTTTTACGCAAGCATACAATAGCTGCCGAGATAAGGTAGTGATAATACATTCTGCGAAGGAACTTGAAAACAGATTACAATACTAATATATCAGAGTATGGGACTTTACATAAAATTATATTGAGAAACAAAAGTTGACACGGAAATTGTGTTTTGACACCATTTTATGTTCTAACCAGAAACTTTTTTTCACCAAAAGTTCAAACTTTGAGATCCCGCCTTCCGACAAATATTTTCCCCGATACTCACACATCTTTGATTTACCTTGTCATCTTTATTTTCTACTAAACTTGTTTATTTTTTTCTAAGCATAATACCTCGCTTAGCTCTGTGTAAATACCTTAGGTGGTACAAAAATAAAACAGTAAACAACTGTTCACTGCTATGTATTATATAAATAGTGAGCAACAAAAAGATAAAACGTAAGTAACTTTTCACTACTACGTTACCCTGAGCAGCCGACCTATGCGTTTGGAACGGATACATGGAAGGAGGAGTTTTTACATATATCATCAGTACAAATAAGTACTTATATAGAAAAAAATTCAAAGTGGGATTTATTGTTTGAGATTTCCTTTCGATGGGATATACTTTTATTTACACTGTCTTGTCAATTTGGGCGCTGAAGACAGGATAATAGTGAGGTTGTGTATACTTAAAATCGATTTAAGCTAACCGGTGGGCCATATTGCCACTGGTTTAAACAACACTCTTTATGTTATGTATGGTCTTTTTCATTGTATAGGTTATTTGCTCTTTGCTTGTGGTACAGTGCGGATCTACGGTGCCATTGCGTTAGGGTACTTCTATAGGACTCTTGTTGCTCATTTAGTTGGAAATAGGCCAATCATTGTTTTGATGCAAAACTTAATAATGTATTAAGTGAAGTAACAGTTAGTACCCAAAAGGGGACAACCAACTAAATGTTGTATTTAGTAACAATTTTAGTGTTGGGTCCCATAAATGCATGTCGTGATTCTATGACAGTTGTCAAAATCTCGTAATTCGTAATACTCTTCCAAAGAAGAAGCTCTACTCTATCTGCATCAACATTTCTTGTTTGTTTCTGTATAAGTTAATGTCTTTAGTGTTTGTTTTTTATTCACATTGATATTTTACCATTAATCTTTATCAACCGTTTCACCATTTTCTAAATGTTGGCACATTTAAAATAATAGTATGCCATTTAACACTTGTTATCGGTACATTATAATTCTGACAAATATGTGTTCTTTTAACTAATTAAAAAAATACAATGTAAAAGTTCCAATGGTATTCTCTCTATCGATATATTAGTATATTGTTAAATAAAATGACATAATTCAGAAAGCTATATATAAGTTCAGAATACAGTCTGCATAGCTGCAAATGTCCTAGGGAAGTCAAGAGTGAGATGGGTTAACAAGGGGTGGTTGTCCCTTGGTAAGGGTATCAGGGGAGAAGCCTCACTAAATTCGGAACAGTTTGTGGTTAAATGTCGTGAATTTTAGCTTATATTGTGTTTTTACCACTACACCACGGAATCTTGTTGGTATGTAGTAGCATTTCTAACATTAAATAGTCATTACGTAATAACTATAGCACACACATCCGCACAAACTTATCATCCGTTAACAGTTTTGAGACGGATCGGAATCTTAGTTAAAGCTAAAGAGTCCCTATTGTAACTGGTAATAACTCATGAACGTGTGAAGTAGTTTCAAATCGACGAACACCCCAAAAGTCGGTATATAAGCAGAAATTGATGCGTAAAATATCACATTTTTATTTAGCCTTCGTACAGGTAACATCGATAAATATACGGCTTCAGAATACATATATGTGATAAAAAAAAAGTAATTGCCCGGAACGGGATTTGAACCACAGACGTTGCACTTCTTTGATGTACGTTTATCCACTAGACCACGGCTATTTATTGATATCTTTTAGCATTTTTAACACTAAATACCTTCATTACTACTAGCGCACACACAACTCATCAAGTGATAATAACAAGTCGAGATATGGTTGTTTTGAGGCGGAATATTAGTTTTATATTGATAACATATAATATTACACCAGGCAATGTTAATTTACAAGTGCGACAAGATGGACTATATATTTATTGATTTATCTTGAGTTGCGTTCAGATAGGTTGTTATTTTGCCTCTAAATAAATCGTAGTTATTTTACCCGATTTCGACATGAGCTGGTAAACATAAAGTTACAAATAAAGACACGCCTACAAAGAAGAAATCGATTGATATAGGGACTCTGTGGCTATACATTGATAATATTAAATAGTATTTCATCACGCATGGTTATTTATATGTGAGAGATGATGGAGCCACCGTGTCACTGTCCTAAACTAATTTTAATGCAACGCAAATAACATTTCCTGAATTGTTTTAACGAGATAGCCGAGTCTAAAATTCTACACATCGTCTTTTAGGATCCGTAATTCTTTTGGTTGCGTTATTCAAATGTCATTAAACGTTCATTTAGTTTATTAACAAGTATTAGCAGCAAAAATATTGCAAAATAGTTACATTATAATCACAGCTAAAGCTTTGTACTCACGCAATTTACCATAAGGAGCAACACCATATTATTTTATAATAATAATGTATCGGTTTAGAAAACAGTGATCCGGATAAACGGTGTATTCTTATATTACATGTACTAATGCAGGACTTTAAAACAAGCTCTCGTTTGTTGGTGAAACATTGTATAAGGCGACTTGAACCAATAACAATAAAATAAAAATAAGAAGGCAGGTGTTCTATCTTTATTTTTTCACGATCGCGTCACGATGATGAATAACAAACTAGAAAACAGGGGCTATCTTTCTGAAAAACGCTATACACATTTTAAGGTCTCACTATACAGTGCATTTTTACTATGGTTAAGTTCACAGGGCCATTCCGAACAGATAGTTTCCAAGCAAAAAGTTACCTTTTTATGTAACCAAGTCATTTGCCCACTCAAAACTGTACAAAATCTGGTACGTTGACCAGTTTTTTTTTTAATTTGAGTGGTGTTCTCCAATGCACTATTTTGGCCTTTAACTCCAGAGTTTGGATCAGAATTCCTACTCTTCTCCAACACCCATACAACTGTTATATTTTAGTGGCATTGTCATCTAATAGCTGCACATTCAATTTCAGACTATGTTCATCTCACCTGCAACAACAATGAACATATCTGTCAGCAATTATTAAAAATATTTAAAACCGAAGAACACACTACTACTTTTTAGGACGTAAGAATTATCCTAACCTGGGTTTCAAGGGAGCTAAGTGTGTAGTGAGACCTTAAGAACAACTGTAAAGACAGAGTCATTGCAATTCACCAAACCTGAATCTCAGAATTAGAAAACAAACACAATGAACAGAAAGCGAGACATCTCAACTGACTTAACACATCTTTTAAACTCTAATCTGCTGAATATTTTATTATCATACTTACCCAGAGTATACGCCTACTTCATTACGTCTCTTGTCATGTGTGTCTATGCAAGATCCCTTTCTCCTTGGGTTTATTACATTCATCATCACGTGTACTTCAACTGAATGCCAGAATAATCAAATCACATTAATGTTACTATTAAGTATATAAAGTGTCTTTTGTCAAGTAACTTGACATAACGACGTTAACAGAGAGATGCTACAGAAAATCCCATATTGGCTTAAGATTGCATTCAAATTTCAGAAGTGTTTGATCGAAGTACCACATGTTCAGCTAGATAGTCTACGCATTTCGTATTTTCTAAGGAGTCTCAAACACACACACATGCACATACAAACGCACGCACGCACAAGAGATTAAAAAAAAACTTAACACTGATACTGTAAACTTTAAATGTAGCTTGCAATGACTATTTTAATTTAGACGTAAAATATATAATGACGAGATGTTGTTACGGAGTCAGTTAGCTTCCACACCGTTCTTGTACAGAGCAGAAAACTAAGCTTTGCTTATGGAGGAGCCATTTTAACCTAAGAAATAGCCTAAGGTAAAAGAAATTGGCACATAAAATATGTTGGTTTATTCTAGTTCCAGATTATATATATTTGTTTAGCAGTGTTTAGGGGGGAGAAAATTTTAAAAAAATGAAGAAAATCACTATTTTCTGGAATAAATGTATATCCCTTAAGAGTATAAGTAAAACATAATATTTAAATATGAAAATAGAATGGTTGCATTATGTAGAAGCATGTCTGAGGGAGAGAAAAGTATTATTATATGTCACGACCCATTTTTTGGAACAAACAAGGTAAACAATCACAAAATAAATGATGATATTGGGATCAGATTCAGAAAATATTGCCTGGGGTAAATAAAAATGGCAAATTATTTTGACCGATTCTGTTCCGAAAGGTATATAAAACAATATATCCAAAGTTCTCCTCTGAAATCACAGACAAAATAAGGGTGTGTGTGGAGGGAGGGAGTGGGGTGGGGGTGGGGGGTGGGGGGTGGGAGGGGTATGTATGTATGTATGTAGTGTTATCATTAAATAGAACGTTATCATTAAATAGAAGCAAGTTGGAAAGGACGATTGTAGTGTTATCATTACCTAGAAGCAAGTTGGAAAGGAAGAAAAGCATTAGTATGTGATAAAACCCATATGGGGGTTTTAAACGTTACAAAATTAAGAAATGAGAATACACTACATGTTCTATATAAAAGTGTATGAAAGTGGACCTTTGGAAACGGTCTAACACGATAAATACGAAATATTGCAGTCTCGGTTTGATTGAGATATGTTCATGAACGGTAGTGAAATATGCTTGCTACCATTCATGCCCACAAGCCCGGGTGAGCATATACTATACAATCTGAATGCTGATCTTGTTTTTAAAAAAATGGATGTTGATATTAATTCAATAGTTCTCGTTACAGTCATTTCAGCTCTGAAATGTATAATCTTATTTTCGTATTTCAGCTACTATGGTAATTTGGAACCAAATGTGTTTTGAATGGAAAACTTTGATTCTTGGAATATAGAAAAACAAACCAAGAATATTAATATCAAGTCTTATTGAGCGTAGACTAATCCATGCTAAACATGAGAAAGGTATATAATATTATGTAATAACAAGTCTATTACATCTGTGTTAATATGGTGCTGCTTTTCTGACAAACGATTTAAGAAAAGAAGAAAACTTTATTGCAGACTTTGTAATATGTGTAATACATTAAAATTAGCACACCGCTTTATTAATCCAATATCAATTTAACCAAAACTGCATGTCTATCATTAAAAAGCTGATAAAATTGGGAGTTTCCTTAGGTTTAAATAGAGAATATTATGTCAGTGCCTTTTACTATCAAGTTTATTAGGCGAGGCTTAGAAAACGAAGAATGGCAAGGCTCTGCCGAGCCATTCTTCGTTTTCGTGCCGAGCCTAATAAACTTGATAGTAAAAGGCACTGACATAATATTCTATTTATCGTGTAGATTATCCATATTTTCTGTATGAATTACTATTATTACCTATTTCTCAGAATGGTACGCTCATCGAGGACGTCGCCATGTTGTTGTTTTTTGTTTGTTTTATGACGTCAGGCAAAGTTACATGCATGACGTCAGATAACGTTACGTACAATAAACGCCGAGGGATTCCGCATTGATTTGCTATATTGGTCAGTGCCTAATTAAAGCAAAATTTAATAGGTCACCCCTTTATTAGGCAGACAAGTGCATATCTGCATGATAAATAAATTACTGGTTCAATATATTTAACATAGCAAAATCAGTTTACTTTGCATTATTGAAATAATTATTTGCAAATATGCAAGTTAAGAAGATAAACTGACTAGTATTAAACACATCATCTCAACACGTTATCGTGACATGTGAGTGTGCCCTACATCCTCCAGGCAAGGGCAAATAAAGTAGTAACTTCTACAATAATGTGTAGCATTCTGGTTACATTCTCAACACTAGCTGTCCCATGTAGATCTTCTAAACAATCAAGTTTGAGTTATTTTGTCTCCACGGGGTTCAAAGTTTGTATATACAGCTTTTATAGGTTTACCACCACTAATTACATGTAAACCTCCGAGGTGTATTCGAATGTAGTTCCTATAATAAAAAGTAATCCCTCCTTTTTTGATGGAAATAGGCATTATAAGTAGGGGAAAACTGCCCATTTCTATTCGATTTTGTGGTTGTATGTATAAGAAATGTATTAATAGGTTTTACTGGATCACCGATGAACATTTTCGAAATTTTGACTCTATGCTTACACTTTGTGAGATATGAAAATAGGCAATCAATGAAAACAGCTGGTACACGTTGACCTGTTTAGTAAACAAACAAGAACTTTCTTACATGTCTTGTGAGCCCACCATTTCTGGAGATTTTTCAAGTGGAAAATTTGTTTTCTATATGAACATTACACTGCTGCATTATCCAACTTGAGTTGAATTTTCAGCAAATCATTAATATGTGACATTTTAACATTGGTGTCTATTGGGAAAATAATTAGTGGTTTCATACCTATATTCTTAACATTGACTTATATAGGCAAACAAATACATTGTCTGAAACCGTTTGTCAATATTTATAAAGTCCCCGTGAATACTTGTGATATAAAGGGGACCATATGGAAGAATAGGTCTATCCGCCCTTCAAAATAGCCACAATTAAAAAAAAATATTTAAAAACCTTAAACATCTCTGCTCCAGAACCGCACCATAGATTTGTTGGCAATTCATTTCTAGAGTTCATCAGTACATACCTTAATATCAAGTTCGCGTTTGTGTGTCCAGATGGTCAATGAAGAGCACCTTGTTTAAAAAAGAATAGCTCAATCGGATTTTCAAAATGGCCACCTTTACAATTTACTTTCTATTTATATATTTTCCGAAATTAATTGAAATCATACAAAATAAAACTATTAAAATACAAGAACATTCATTTATCTTACTTTACATATCAGTTTGCTATACAGAACAGCTAATAAGCATAAATAGCTTTTCTGAAAGAAAGTAAAAAAATATATGTATCAATGGATTCGCACCTTTGAGAGCATAAGGTGATATTCGCATATAAAAAAAAAGAAAGCACAAAGGACCATGTTATCCCAAAAGGCATGTGTTTGTCGTATTTCTATATTAACATGCAACATTATTACATCATACTCTGACCAGACGCGGAGTGATACTATGATGTTTTGTCTTACCCTTATTTTATGACTGAAGTTTTTGTTTCGTGTAATAATGTAGGTGTTAAATGTAATTACTGGTAAAGTGCTATAATGCAGGAACACGAGAGTAATATTTTAAATTCGTATACCCTTGAGGTATGCTGCATTGTCAAACTGATCAGTAATGCGCGATCTTGCAAAAGCGTACATAAATAATTTATCTCGCCGACTGAAGGTCAACGCAAAAAGCATATCTTTGTAAATTGTTCTATAAGCTTGTTCTCCAATTAGGTTTTCGAGCCTTTTTATTCCACCAAGTTAAACGTTGTTATGAGTGTGTTACTAGATAGTGTAATCTAACTTTAGAAACTCCCGATAACGAAATAAGTATAAAAGTCGAACAAGAAATTCAGCTTTCACAAAACAGTAAACCAGCTCAGTAAATAGAGAATATTTGTTGTTTTGGAGTGAATAACAGATTTTATTTCATCGAGAAGTGTGAAAACTTTATATGTTCACGAATGCTACGCCCATCTCGATGTTTAAATTAATCAACTCAATGAAAGCATACACTATCTATAACTTATTGATCTCATTATATTTCTATCAGACTGTTGTTTTGCATGTGTGTTTGGCTGACTGTATTCTGTTAGTTACTAGTATACGTGTTATGCTCGACTTTTGCACGTGTAAAATTTGCTGTTTTAATTCCCCATAACTTCTAAACTACTTTACTGATTTCAATAATCTACTACTCATTTTCTTAGTTAAGTTATTTCCAATACAACGATATAACTTTTATAGCATCGGAAAAAAGTAGTTTTCGAAAACAAAAAGTAGTTAAAACTCTATATTTCACACGTATGAAATACCACTTTTATTTCATTGCTAAAATCCACTATTTCACTGCTAAGCATAAAATAAAGAGTCTCATTCACTAACTAGTGTCGGTTACGGATTATATCATAAAGTAGATGTACAAGTCGAGCATAACGCGTATAACTAGCAGAAAACAGTCAGTCAAACACATACGCACAATTGGAGCATAACGCCTATAAATAACAGAATACAGTCAGCCAAACACACATGCACAATTCGAGCATAACGCGTATAACTAACAGAATACAATCAGCCAAACACACATACACAATTCGAGCATAACAAGTGTAACTAACAGCACACAGTCCGCCAAACACAAATGCAGAATTCGAGCATAACGCGTGTAACTAACAGATTACAGTCAGCCAAACACACATGCACGCATAACGCGTGTAACTAACATAATACAGTCAGCCATACACACATGCACGCATAACAAGTCTAACTAATACGAACCCGAGGGTTCGACGCATTGGATGTACAGTCATGTTGACTCATATATGGTTATATGTGCTTGGGTGATTCGCAAGCACAGTTGGGGGATGACTGAAGTCAGTCCAACACTTTCTATTAATTTGCTGGTTCTTTGTGAGGACTATGACTTCATTTTGCAGTTGGATGTGCACAGTCAGACACGTGGTTGCAACGTTGTTGAACTTCGTAATAAGCGAGGTTGTTAAGTAGGCGTTTTGTTCACGACGATCAATGAGATTATAATTATCAGTAGGTTACGGCGTTTACACGTCCATGTTGGGAAACCAACTCCTCACTACTGCATAAATGGCGTCAGTACCAGATATGTTCTTTCGCAAGTTATATAACGCACATTATTTTGTATTGTGGCAGGGCGCGGCTCACGTATGATTCATACTGTACTGTATGCGCGTTACATAATCGTACAATGATGTATCCAATTTCCTTTGGCTGTGATGGATTCGCTTTTGCCAAAATTATTTTCTTTTGGCGGTGGCATTATCACAATGTCATTTTGATAGCTGCTCTGTGGCATTATCATAATTTCATTTTGATCGCTGCCATATGGCCGTCAGCGAATCCTTCAATTCAGTGAAATCAAAGTTAATGACAATTAACAATTATATAATTAGTAAATTTCAATGTAATACTGACCACTGTTTCCCAGGGTCGGGATTACAGCATGAAATATTAAGCCTTTTGGGGCTTATTGTTGGTGCATCATGCCTAGTTCGGTCGTGCACATTACATAACTAGTGTGGCTTCGAAAGCAGAACGATATACCAGAGGATCCGTAATCGGTGCAGCTCCAGAAGCGGAACGATATAACCGACGACGGTGCTGGTGCGGGTCGGCAGCAGAATGATATACTAGATGATCGACAATCGGTGCGGCTCCAGAAGCAAAACGATATACCAGAAGTTCGGTGCGGCTCCAGAAGAATAGCCGTCTGCGAATCTTTCAATTTAGTGAAATAAAGTTTAATGACAATTAACAATTTTACAATTAGTTCAATGTAAATACTGACCTCAGTTCCCCAGGGTCTGGATTACAGCACGAACTATTAAGCCGTCAGCGAATCCTTCAATTCAGTGAAATCAAAGTTAATGACAATTAACAATTATATAATTAGTAAATTTCAATGTAATACTGACTACTGTTTCCCAGGGTCGGGATTACAGCATGAAATATTAAGCCTTTTGGGGCTTATTGTTGGTGCATCATGCCTAGTTCGGTCGTGCACATTACATAACTAGTGTGGCTTCGAAAGCAGAACGATATACCAGAGGATCCGTAATCGGTGCAGCTCCAGAAGCGGAACGATATAACCGACGACGGTGCTGGTGCGGGTCGGCAGCAGAATGATATACTAGATGATCGACAATCGGTGCGGCTCCAGAAGCAAAACGATATACCAGAAGTTCGGTGCGGCTCCAGAAGAATAGCCGTCTGCGAATCTTTCAATTTAGTGAAATAAAGTTTAATGACAATTAACAATTTTACAATTAGTTCAATGTAAATACTGACCTCAGTTCCCCAGGGTCTGGATTACAGCACGAACTATTAAGCCGTCAGCGAATCCTTCAATTCAGTGAAATCAAAGTTAATGACAATTAACAATTATATAATTAGTAAATTTCAATGTAATACGGACCACTGTTTCCCAGGGTCGGTATTACAGCATGAAATATTAAGCCTTTTGGGGCTTATTGTTGGTGCATCATGCCTAGTTCGGTCGTGCACATTACATAACTAGTGTGGCTTCGAAAGCAGAACGATATACCAGAGGATCCGTAATCGGTGCAGCTCCAGAAGCGGAACGATATAACCGACGACGGTGCTGGTGCGGGTCGGCAGCAGAATGATATACTAGATGATCGACAATCGGTGCGGCTCCAGAAGCAAAACGATATACCAGAAGTTCGGTGCGGCTCCAGAAGAATAGCCGTCTGCGAATCTTTCAATTTAGTGAAATAAAGTTTAATGACAATTAACAATTTTACAATTAGTTCAATGTAAATACTGACCTCAGTTCCCCAGGGTCTGGATTACAGCACGAACTATTAAGCCGTCAGCGAATCCTTCAATTCAGTGAAATCAAAGTTAATGACAATTAACAATTATATAATTAGTAAATTTCAATGTAATACGGACCACTGTTTCCCAGGGTCGGTATTACAGCATGAAATATTAAGCCTTTTGGGGCTTATTGTTGGTGCATCATGCCTAGTTCGGTCGTGCACATTATTGTAATCTTTAGAAAAGAAATGTGTTTCAAGTGATTAAATGAAGAAACATTTTACTTTAGAACTAGAGTTTTGAATAAACATTTTATTTAAGCCTGTTGGGGCTTCACTAAGGGTATAAGGCTGTTGTACCATGCCCTCTTTTGTTTAAGCCTATCGGGGCTTCATATTTTGTTTAAGCCTACTGGGGCTTCATTAAGGGTATTAGGTTTATGGGCCATGCCCTCTTTTGTGAAACATGTTAAGGGCTGCCATTATATATTTATGTGTTGCCGGCAGCCCGCTATTTGGAGCCGCGCCCAATATTTGCAAAAACTATTTAATATACGATCAAACATTTTAATAAAGGATAATATTTTCTTGTGTGTTTGTCTAGTTGGTGCCTTCCAAATAACAGCATACAGTCCGCCAAACACACATGCACAATTCGAGCATAACGCGTGTAACTAACATATTACAGTTAGCCAAACACACATGCACGCAGAACGCGTGTAACTAGCATAATACAGTCATCCATACACACATGCACGCATAACGCGTGTAACTAACATAATACAGTCAGCCATACACACATGCACGCATAACGCGCGTAACTAACATAATATAGTCAGCCAAACACACATGCACAATTCGAGCATAACGCGTAAAACTAACATAATACAGTCAGTCAAACACACATACACAATTCGAGCATAACGCGTGTAACTAACAGAATACAGTCAGCCATACACACATGCACGCATAACGCGTATAACTAACAGAATACAGTCAGTCAAACACACTTGCACAATTCGAGCATAACGCATATAACTAACAGAATTCAGTCAGTCAAACACACATGAACAATTCGAGCATAACGCGTGTAACTAAAAGAATACAGTCAGCCATAAACACATGCACGCATAACGCGTATAGCTAACAGAATACAGTCAGTCAAACACACTTGCACAATTCGAGCATAACGCATATAACTAACAGAATACAGTCAGCCAAACACACATGCACAATTCGAGCATAACGCGTATAACCAACAGGATACAGTCAGCCAAACACACATACACAATTCGAGCATAACGCGTATAACCAACAGAATACAGTCAGCCAAACACAAATGCACAATTCGAGCATAACGCGTATAACTACCAGATACAGTCAGCCAAACACACATGCACAATTCGAGCATAGCACGTGTAACTTACAGAATACAGTCAGTCAAACACACATGCACAATTCGAGCATAACGCGTATAACCAGCAGAATACAGTCAGCCAAACATACATACACAATTCGAGCATAACGCGTATAACCAACAGAATACAGTCAGCCAAACACACATGCACAATTCGAGCATAACGCGTATGACTACCAGATACAGTCAGCCAAACACACATGCACAATTCGAGCATAACGCGAGTAACTAACAGAATACAGTCAGCCAAACACACAAGCACCATTCGAGCATAACGCGTATAACCAGCAGAATACAGTCAGTCAAACACACATACACAATTCGAGCATAACGCGTATAACCAACAGAATGCAGTCAGCCAAACACACATGCACAAGTCGAGCGTAACGCGTATAACTACCAGATACAGTCAGCCAAACACACATGCACAATTCGAGCATAACGCGTATAACTACCAGATACAGTCAGTCAAACACAACTGATTTAACCGTTTTATGTAGTGTAGTAACAAACATGAAACATAAATCGTACATCAACGCGTATGGCAAGCCATTTGTCCAATAATTACGTGAACCCAGGTTTACGGTCGAAAAACTAGGATTAACGATCGATAAACTAGGTTTTTCGAACGTAAAAGCATGTTAACCTATACTTTCGAGCGAAAACATAGGATAACGTCCGTAAACCATAGTTCACGCTCGTAAACGTAGGTTTACGCTCGTAAACGTATGTTTACGCTCTTAAACCCAAGTTCACGGTCGTAAACATAGGTTTACATTCGTAAACTATGGTTCACACTCGTGAACCCCGGTTCACGCTCGTGAACCCCGGTTCACGCTCGTAAACATAGGATAACGACCGAAATTCATAGTTCAATCGAGAAACCTAGTTTATCGAACGTAAACCATGAATTTCGGGCGTAAACATGGGTTCACGACCGTGAACCATAGTTTACGACCGTGAACCTATGTTTACGACCGTGAACCATAGTTTACGACCGTGAACCATAGTTTACGACCGTGAACCATAGTTTACGAACGTGAACCTATGTTTACGAGCGTGAACCATAGTTTACGGACGTAAACCTATGTTTACAACCGTGAACTATAGTTTACGCTCGTAAACTATGGTTTACGCTCGTAAACATAGGTTCACGTTCGTAAAACCGGGTTTATCGACTTGTAACTATGCTTTCGGACCGGTATCTGTGATTTACGAGCATAGACAATCACGACTGTGAACCATAGTTTACGAACGTGAACTACAGTTTACGAGAGTAAACCTAGGTTTACGATCGTGAACAATAGTTTACGGACGTGAACCTAGGTTTACGACCGTGAACCATAGTTTACGGACGTGAACCTATGTTTACGACCGTGAACCATAGTTTACGAACGTGAACCTATGTTTACGATCGTGAACTTGGGTTTACGAGCGTGAACCATAGTTTACGAACGTGAACCTAGGTTTACGTTCGATAAACTAGGTTTCTCGAACAAATCTATGATTTTCGGTTGTTATCCTATGTTCACGAGCGTGAACCTATGTTCACGGTCGTTAACCCATGTTCACGGTCGTAAACCCAAGTTCACGGTCGTAAACATAGGTTCACGTTCGTAAACTATGGTTCACGCTCGTGAACCCAAGGTAATAATGGCATTCGCAGTCAAAATCAATATTGTCAACAAGTGTTGCAATGCGATTAAGCCGATTGTTCTATCTGTAGCTAGCCGCGGTCACCGGACTCACTATGATTTCTTCGCTTCGCTATGCTTTCTACGTGGATTCAGAACTAGTGTCTGAGGGAATCGGAAGCTGGAAATCGACCCGACGATTTTGGCGAGACGTTAAGAGGTTTTATGAGACTTTCATACAACGTATTATCGAGTTAAGTACATCTTAATGTCTTACTTTTAACTTGTGAGAAGCAGCCAATGACGTCAAAAAGTGTAACTGGTGCATCAACAAGTGACGCTGTCATGTTTATTTACGACATGACGTCATAAAAAATGAGCAAAAAATCGGCTAATCGCAAGTGGGCGATTTATTTAATCTACCACATACTGAAAAGGGGATACAGAGATACACGTAGCAGACTCGGTTACCTGTCTATTCAATTATTAATAACGGATCTTTGGTACATAATAACGTAGTATCTCTAATAATTACTATTTGGCCCTTATTAAGCATTTCAAAGAATGCTATTACCTGATGAGTCTTTTTACATGAGTCTTTTAACGAAAACAATTTAAATAAATATTACTCCTCTTCAGTTGCACTCTGCGTCATCTATACAAATTCCACATAATAACTTTACATTTTTTTTTAGATCTAAGCCATTAAATTGTACGTCTGATTAATTTTAGTGCATGCCGTGGTCAGATCGCCCAATCCGTTGAGGATTTTAGTATTAATTGGTGTAGTAGAGAACATGCTGACCCTAACTCCCTTTCTACTTGGAAAAATACTATTTTTAACATCATAGATACCCGTATTAACTTCTATACGGCTAACCCCTCCCTACTTGCCCCTAGACCTAGGTTTTAATTTTGTAATTTAATATCGGGAATCCAGGTATTTCATAATATGTTTGTTTTAGTTTCTGCTGATAAAGCCGCTAATAATATAATTATTGCTTGACGCCTCCATTGCGTCAATGTTTTATCTCAGGAACTCGGGAGTACTAATTCATATACTCCAGTGCAATCTACTAGCACCGGCTTAAAGCTACAGAGTCCCTATATCAATCGATTTCTTCTTTGTAGGCGTGTCTTTATTTGTAACTTAATGTTCACCAGCTCATGTCGAAATCGGGTATTTAAGCGAGCAAATATAGCTCAAGAAATCATTTACTGTATATACAGTAATTTTTACAGAAAAAAAAAAGTTAGCTTCTTTCGGGGCGCGAACACACGACCTTCTGATTTCGTTGCTGTATCCACTGAACTACAACGCTACTTGAGAAAATAATATACTAAATACCATATATTATGAGGCAAAATAACTTAACATATTTGAACGCAACTAAAGATGGATCAATAAATATGCAGTCCAATATTGTCGCATGTGAAAATTAACAATGCCTGGTGTAATACTGTACCTTATCAATATGAAACTAATACTTCGCCTCAAATCAACCATATCTCGACTTGTTATTTAGCGCTTGATGAGTTTGTGTTCGCGCTCTTGTTATTACGTAATGCCTTTTCATTGTATATGTAATGGGTTCATTGCTTGTGGTACGTGGGGGCCTACGGTGCCATTGCGTTTGGATGCTGTGGTTTCTGTAGGACAAATTTTCCCATTTTCATAATCAAAGAAACTGAGTTTTGACTGTTAAAGTGTTCACGTTGCAATACTTTAGCTGCAATTTGATCGTACCTTTTCGAAATATACCAGCCACACGTGTATGTCCCTGCCACAATTGCAATTAGTGATAAAACTAATAGTACAGACAGTGACAATTTTAGTATTAGTTGTATTTCTCCAGAGGTTTATTTGATTCATTAAAAGCAATTAACATACCGAAAGCCAGACTGATCAGATCAAGAATGCAATTATGTTAAATATAGATATAACAATCGAACAGGAAAAGCAGCAATCAAGGACGACAGTAAACCACAAACACACGCAGAAACAAAGAACAACATTTAAAGATGAATAAAAGGCCAAATAAGACATCACAAACACATGGTTGACAATAGGGCTACCGCCTTGGAACGGTCAGTGGCAAAAAAGGCCGCTGGGGGTTTAAACCACGTTCTAGGGTTCACCAAACCTCACACTTACTCTACCGTCAACCCAATAAAACGGGACAGTGTAAATAAAGAAATATCCGCCATGAACTATTCTCTAACCAACAAGGCAGCATTAATAGGCAATATAATTAAAACACAAAGATGATCGTGTATAAATACAAAAAAAAAACAGCCTAGAAAGCCACAAAGAAGGTACTCATTGACTTGGCAGAAGCCAGAGCAACACGAGAATATACCATTGAGGGCACAACAAGACAAGACTGCAGACAAACATCAAACGACACCGTCCTTTTGGGCTTTAAGTAGACGTCATCGTAGGGTCCACAGCCTGTCCGGTAATCGCACTTATTTGTCAAAATCAAATTTAGGTAAAATATCATTAATACATTTGCGAATACATAGGATAAAGACGAATGAATTAATAGCTATTTCAGCGCTCATGTATTTCCAAGTGAGTCCGGTTAATCTATAGTGTCAATGGCTTAATGTCATAGTTGATGTAGATTAAAGATTTGAATATAATATAAAAGCTTCATCAAATAAAATCTCAAAATTTCGTTTTGTATATGACGTTTCCTGAAGTGGTTTATCACGTTTTACATTGTCACTGTATGTATTGTTCGGATTGCATGTATAATGAGTGTATTGAGTTCGTTGTGTTGTCTCAATTGTACTTGAGCCTTGCTATATGTTTAGTTAAGTAAAAAAAAATCAGTAGATCAACCGGGCCATTAGTATGCCATAAACATAATAAATACATGAATAGTGGCAGCAAATAATGAAGTTGTGTTATCAATTATTAAGCTTTAGGATATAGAAGTAACCAGTTTCTATCTCATAATCATCAACTGCGGCATCTTAATTAAACACGACTACTTGTATAAGACAATATACAAAGCTATTTGATATGTCCCATAAAACATATACATAAGTAGTGTTGCTTAATGCGATACTAGTTAAAAGTATGAAACCACCAATTATTTTCCCCATTGAAGCCAATGTTAAAATGTCACATAGTAACGATATGCTGCAACTTCAACTCAAGTATGGATAATGCAGCAGTGTAATTTTCATATAGAAAAGTAATTTTCCACTAGAGAAATCACCAAAAATGTGGGGTAACAAGACATGAAAGAAAATTCTTGTTTTTTTTACTAAACAGGTCAAGGGTACAGCTGCTGTCATTGATAGTTGCTCACAAAGTGTATGCATAGATTCGAACTTTCGAAAATATTCATCGTTTATCCAGAAAAACCTATTAATATGTTTCTTAGTTTAGTTTAATAATATTTTATTGCAGATATATGTTACAATATATCAATTCAACATCACAATATTTATAGCAACATATGCAAATGGTTGAACTACATGTTATTATAATATTAATTACAGTTCTCTCCATTGTGGCTGAAAAAGTGTATGTGATTATCGGTTTGATATTGTAACAATACATTTAAATATGAACTTGTTAAGGAAAAACGAACAAATAAATTCCAAAATTTTAAACTCTTCCGTCCTTTCTACACTCACGCAATCTCCACCGAAATAACACCCCATATCCCCGTTCAGGGTGATAGAAACATAGCAACAGTCGATATAGACAAAATACAACGTCATTTCGATACAAAGGATTTTATAATCATTTAGTGTTTTTAATAGAGTTTTGAACTTGAGTAAATAGGATATAGTTTTCCTCGTCCGTTAGTTGATCGATGCCGTATAAAAGTGCGTGAGTACTTGAAGGATGACATATACGAGTGTCTAAAAATAATTGCCGTCTTTCATTTCTGAAAAATACACATATAAACAAATAACGCTCAACATCTTCAACATCATCACCACATATACAATTGGGATTATCCCTCAAATGATTAAGGTAGATATCAGCGTTTAACTTTCTGCAGTTGTTTCGCAAACGCGCATGTAGAACTGAAAGGTATCTATCACCCATCTATGTAACATTGTGGTACTATCGGTGGTTTAAAGTAATTTTAAGTCTAGTTTTAAAACTCGAAAGGGATGGTGCTTCGCGAATATTAATATCAAGTTCGTTCCAAAGTTTTAGAGATAAGGTAAGACTGATCTAGAAAACATTTCTGTTCTTCTAGGTAACGAAGTTGGAACTGTTTCTCAAGTTATAAGGATTCGATTCCGAAATAGTTGCAGGGACTATATCATTCAAGTAACTCGGTAAATCTCCTCGGGGCTAGAGGGCGTGAGCGGTAGCTAGAATATTTCACTACCGCTCATGAACAGTCTCAATCAAACCGAGACTGCAATAGTTATTATGTGTCGTGCTCCGCCGTTTCCAAAGGTCAATTATCATACTCTCTTTTATATAGGTAAATATCAACTTTTGGATGTATCTTCTATCGGGCAGAGAGACCCAACCAATTCAGTTAACAATTTCTGTATGGAGTCAGAACGAGTCAGGCCAGTAACTATTCGCGCGGCTTCATATTGTATTGTAATTTTACCTTTTTCCTAATTTGTACAACTATCCCATACTATAGCCGCGTATTCTAAAATAGGGCGAAGGTCAGATATATATATCTGATTAAGCGTTTGACGTTTTAATTTAAGTTTCATTAATTTCATTGAATATTTTAAAATAAGTTTTTCATACATTTACAGATTAACAGAATCGAATAAAAATGGGCAGTTTTCCGCTACTTGTAATGCCCAATTCCATTAAACAAGGAGGGATTGTTTTTAATTATAAGAACTACATTCGACTACACCTCGGAGGTTTACATGCAATTGTTGGTGGTAAACCTTAAATACTGAAAAAGGGATCCCATGGAAGTAACAAACAAACACAAACAGAAGATAAAAGTAGCAGACTCGACTTTAGTGAGTCTGTTCATGAGAGGAAATAAGGTGCAACACCGCTCACGCGCCCCACTCGCCTCCACCCCCACACTCGCGCCCCACTCGCCTCCCCCATCCCCCCCCCCCCCCCCCAGTCAGCGTCGGCTTAAGCGGAATTCCACTTTAAATCCACAACGATTGGGTTTGATGATCTCAAAGAACCATTAAGAAATAACACTACTGATTTGTGTGAATGTCAAAAAATGCTGAAAAGTGGATCACTTTGATGCAACACAACACAAACAAGAGAGACAAGTATCAGAAGCGATTTTCTGTTCATCTTTTTTAATTATTAACTTTCCAATCATTTAAGGGATAAAAGCATGTATATGTAACCGTTACGGATGTTTGAAATAAAACAGAGAATAACTCATTTAATTTAATTCATTTAATCCATGATGTCATTTAAATTAACTTCTTAACAACCTATTTAACATACTTATACATACCGTTCAATAAAATCAAACCATTTGATATAAACATGAACAATTCAGTAAATGATAAAACCATTCAATTAAATCGTCATTTAACACAAATCGAAACCGTCTGTATTCTTTTGTGTTAGTTTATAAAATACGCAGATCATATAGAATAACATGTCGAATAGTTCTAGTCCTGTCCATTTAGCTATTTTTTTCAAACTAAAACGTTAACAAATAAAACGATTTAAACGCAAGCGAAACCGTCTGGTGTATTTCGATTTAATTCAATGACTACATGGATGAAGTAGCATACCTTTTACTTTAACGAAATGACAGTTCATTCAATGATCAGTCGGAACACTCACTCACAAGTATTACAAAGCCGAGTAGTTCAGATTTATTCCAACGACGTCATCATGCAAGAGTTAGTATTGATCATCTTCGACGCTTTATTATACATGTAAATACAAACGTCTTGACGATTTGTGTAGAAGAAAACAACGTAAACACGCGTACTATTTTTTTTTTATTATTGTAGTATTTTGACCCTCCACATTTAGTTCGTCGATATAATAATGAAGTTTCCTCTATTTGTATATTTATTAATGTAGTGTCTTTCTGCCGTTCTGTATATCTTCGATAGAAGTTGCACATGCATCAGACAATCAGAAACAATACCAGACTCTCGGAAAACTTCAAACGTGTTTTAGAAGAAGTGTTCTAGACGTTTGTCTTGAAAATAAGCAAGCGTCGCAGATGATCTAGACTATTAAAAAGGACGCTTGAACTTAGACTGCTTCACTGTGCATGTCTCGTTTCACTCAAACAAGCTACAGTCACAGACCTATTTTTGAAACTATAAATTTGATAACACGCCACGCGCATTTCAATTGCGATCATGACCAAGCGTCTGATTTACGATCTATAAAAATATCTAGAATGGTGGGATTTCCCTAGACTGCTTCACTGCGCATGTCTATCAAATCAAACGCAAATGAAATGCACGTGTTTTTTTGTTTTGTTTTTCAAGTGGTTGTAGGGTGGTATTTTCGAAATTGTCTAGGGTGACTAGTGTGTTTTCCTTTTTTTTTTCATGGGAGGTTGGATAATGGGGGTAAGGAAGATTGTATTAGGAGGCGGTAAAGGGGAATATTAAAAAAAATCTCTACCTAGGTGTTATTCTGTAGATTTCTAGAGGTGAACGCTTTTTCAGGGTGGTGTTGCTGTTTGTTTTCTTGTGTTGCTGTTATTTTTTAATCCGGTGAGGCTAGGGTCGGAGAGGGGGTGGTCTGGAGGTGTGTGGGATGAGATGTATTTTTCAAAAAGAATAAGAGGAGGTAAGAAAGGGATTTCCAGAGTATTAAGGTGGTATGTTGTAGATTTACAACATAGCAGGACCTGAAGAAAGACTTTTCCACTTTTATGTTATTGTTTAAATCCAGGGGTGTATTATGGGCTAAAAACACAATTTCCTGGAGTCGGGGAAGGATGTGTGTGTGAGTTTAGGGTGTACGGTGGGGTGGGTTTGAGTATGGATATTATCTGGAATAGTCCATTCCTGCCTAACATAGTTCATTTATGTCTAATCCTCGGGTTATGATCCGCCAAACCCCGCCACACCGAACCCTGGAATATATTCAACACATTTTTAAAAACAAACTCTGCATAGTGCGTGTTGAAGTAGCTAAGTACCCCCCAAAAAGATACATTCGTCAATAAATGCGTATAGCAATCATTCTAAAATGAACCGAGGTTTTAAATTATTAATGCAAGTTCCTTGATTAAAATAGCAAGTAGAAAACCTTTGTTTTTTAGTAAGTGGCTAAACATATTCGTTTCGATCCCGGAAGGAGCGTAGCTACCTGTATGTAGAGCATGCGTACACATTTCAAAAAAGGCTAATTTATCAACATTTCAGAGGCAGAATAGACCTGTAATTTCTAGAGGGTATTGGGGCAATCATTGGTCTCCCAGTTTAAAAACAAATGTAAAAAAAATCTTAATGGCGTATTCTACCGAGTTCATTCGATACCGTTTTAAACATTAAACTTTTTGAAGAGATTCATTAACTGATATTGGGTTTTACTATTTGAAAATCGACATTGAATTATATGCGTATTTACTCAACTAATCCAATAGACACCAAACGGATTGTATGTGTGTTATATGACTTACATTTTAATTAAATGGTTTAATCACTTACTAAATATATCGTGTTTTGATCAACTGATTTGCAATTAATATTAAACGGTCTGAATAAGTTCATTAAATTGTGTGTAACAACGTTAAATAATTATATGTTTTTAGATTTGCATTGGGATATATGCACGAGTTGTTTCGCGTATAAATATTGCGCGATTTAGGAGCACAATATTTATGCCCGAAAGAACGACTGTATATATCCCAATATAAGGGAATTTGCATTTTATTTCATCCTCATAGGCTTGCATTACATATATTGAATACACAGACCTGTTATTCACTACTTTGACAATAAAAACGTCCATTATTGTTGACAAAAATCCAAGAAGTGCCAAATTTTGCACAGAATGCATAGTCATCAGGGCCGTTTTTAGCCGGTTACTGTCAACCGAACATAAACATCTCAAACGGTGTCACAGTACATTTTGCAAGGAGGTGAATACTACCTATGTTTTTTCCCCCAGATTTTTCCCAGATAGACATTCAGTGCATAAATATTTTAATTAACCCAAAAGAACCCAGTATATGTCCTAATTGAAACGACTTTTATTTTTAAAAAAATATGTGGTCACAAGGGGAGACATCCACACCATTTGCTGCTGCCGGTATCTTATGTCCCATTTAAAAAAAAAGGTTATTTAGATGCATATTCCCTATCACTACAATAACCTTTTTATTGCATACGCATTTTTTAATTAGAAAAATAAAACAGGTTGTAACACTTAATTTTCACCAAAATGTTTTATTTGAAACAAACATATTGTCGTTATATCGTGTGAACTTGCACGATGAAATCAACATTGTTTACATCACGTGACATAATTACTTTCTTTGACATGAACAGAAAATTGCACCAATCACGAACGAGTATACATTACACACCCAATATGACTTTACTACACGTCAATATGAGCGAATATTGACGTTTCCTTTTACATTGAAAGTAAACGGAGATTGTAAATGCGTATGCAATAACACGACATTACCGATTAAATGAATTGTCATTTTTTAAAATAAGTTTGCAATACATTATACACTCTGAATACGTTCACTAAATAGATTTTTAAGAAGTTAAATGAAATAGCATTAGAGATTAAATGAATTAAATTAAATGAGTTATTCTCTGTTTTATTTCAAAAATCGTACATATACATAAGTTTATCCCTTAAATGATTGGAAAGTTAATAAATAAAAAAGGTGAACAGACTCAAGAAACTTTTCTCTCTTGTTTGTGTTGTGTTGCATCCAAGTGATCCACTTTTCAGTATTTTTTGACATTCACACAAATCAGTAGTGTTATTTGGAGATCATCAAACCCAATCTTTGAGGCTTTAAAGTGGAATTCCGCTTAAGCCAATGCTGATGGGGTGGTGGATATGGGGTTGGTTGGCGGTAATGGGGCGCATGAGAGGTGTTACACCTTATATTTCGTCTCATTGACAGAGTAAATAAACCCGAGTCTGCTACTTGTATCTCTTGTTTGTTTTTCTAGCTTTCAAGGGATCCTCTTTTCAATATTTAAGGTTTACCACCACCAATTGCATATAAACCACCGAGGTGTAGTCGAATGTAGTTCCTATATTAAAAAGTAATCCCTCCTTGTTTGATGGAATTGGGGATTACAATGAATTGTCATGTTATTAAATTATTAACCAATATATTAGGCTGTCTGTATTAGTAATGAAAACGGGTTATTTAGATATTAACCTATAGCTGCTATGCAGTTGCTATATAAATTGAATTACGGACTATTTTCACAATAACCCAAAAGTATACCATGGTTTACAGACTCAATAAAACCGAGTCTGCTGCTTTATCCTCTTATTTGTGTTTGTTGCTCACAAAAGGATCACCTTTATCAGTATGTATTACTATGGTTTAATTTTCAGCTCATCTTGGATATACCATGCTTATGTTTTTTAATGCAATAGGTTGAAACAGATGTATCATAGATATTCTCGTGTTTTTATGTGTAGCGTAATTTATACCATAGATCGGTGACCTTTGTCTTTGCATTAACCACACTCGACGAATCGCCTTATCATTAAATCATTAGATGTATTGACGGGTTGGCGGCCCATACTTTTGCTAATTACAAGAGGTGTTCAACTTATAAGGTAACGCTTTCATTTTGTAACTGTATCAAATACTTTTGACATTCTCGTCAAATATGTTCATTTTAATGTCAAGTCTAGTGATTCCTTCAATATAAAACATTATGACATGAACTTTTATGTGCTTTCTAATTTTCAAGTTGCATCCGTATGTTTGAAAAAAAATGGTAGAGAATGATGTTTTGAAGTAAAAATCTTCAATTATAAAAATAACTGCAAAATAATTTTAAAAAAAACAACATTCTAGTAAATTGTCGTTTAAGGTTTTAGTAGTCTGATATGTCCAGGTCCGAACTTAAACATTTGGAACATGCCTTCTTTTCAAGATTTCAAAGAAAATGAACATGACATTCAAAAGTGGTTGAATTTATGAAAACTTCTAGTTCGAAACCTTAGCTGCAGGCATTCTTATGATTGCTTCCTCTACAAAAAATAAATGTCTTTACTTTCTTGTAAGAACAGAAAAATATACATTTAACTTAAGATTTAGGGGCAATGCACACACATTTGCAAATAATGATGAAAGAAATATTAAATTTTCACCAAAGATATCAAGAACCTGGTTTAACCCCAAGCGGCCATTTTTACCACTGACCCTTCCAAGGCGGTAGCCCTATTATCAACCCTTTTGTGTTTGTGATGTCTTATTTGGCCTTTTATTCATCTTTAAATTTGTTCTTTATTTATGTGTGTGTTTGTGGTTGACTGTCGTCCTTGAATGCTGCTTTTCCTGTTCAATGTTTATATCTATATTTATATGTTATGTGATAATACAACAAAAAATAACTATTTATTTTTTGTCGTACAAAGTATGAATACAATTCTTATTGTTGTTCTTTTATAAAAAAAAAAAAATTCTTAATATTGCGATACAATATGAACTACTATTTCAACATTTATATTTTTGTCTTAACATACTATTACATTTAAATTCCAAAGACAGTTTTAAACAATTATGGTATGCATTTAATGGAATTATTTGGTTTAAGGTAACACTTTACGACAAGAGAACATATAGGTAAAGTATGCACCTATTTAAAGCCAACCGCATGAAATTGGAGATTATTTTTAAATGTTTACGTTCTAGATGACAGTTTCACATAAACAATAACGTCATAAACAAAAGTATTACTTTATATGTTGAACACCTCTTGTATTTCTCCATATTCAATAGAGAGATGGTAAACACATAAGCGACAGTCTCAGAAATAGTAATTGTGTTAAGTTAAAGGTCGACGTCTTTAGGATATATAGTTTATATTTGTCAATGTTCAATATGACATTCAGATGCCAGGAGATGTCATTAAAGGATTCAATATCATCTGTCTGAGTATCTCGTGAAAGACTCAACATGAATTCTCTTTCACGGGTATACAAATACATATCTGCGACAAGAGCTGCACAGTTCGTACTCATTATGTTGATGCATAACGGTTTATTTTTTATTTAACAACAAGACGAGTGTATGTCAGACGTTAATTGCCTGTTTTTTCAGACAAATTGCAAAATTGCAAACTACTATCTGTCTCCAACTGTATTTGGACATGTGTGACCTCCTTCTCAAAAGTGATTACAATGTTTCCATAGGCTAAATGTTTATCTAAAAAATGCATATGTACCAAAATTGGATATACGAACGGTGATTCGTATTAGCGTGTTTTGTAAATACAATCAAGGACATTGGCCTTTTCAACCACACTCAGTTAGACTCTTGCAAATTGTCAATTCCAGATAGAGAACGTTATGATATTTAACCAACACTCCTGGCATTCAATTACACATTTAGGACTAACATCTCATCTCGAGGGTCATAATGAGCTGTTATACCAATGTGTATGTTGACCACTGAAGAGCACAAAAGAACGTTGCAGTTTTTGCTGGTGTTTTTAATATATACATTGCGTTTAGACGTTATAATTGGTTGAGGTTAAACACATTGCGAATATTATTAGATATTTGGATTCTTGACAAAGTGCATAGGCTCACATCCCATGCTTGGATATAAAGTCATTTTTTTCTTTTTCATTTGGCCAAATTTCCCGTACCATTCCTATCATGTGACGTCTCTAAATGTTTATCGCCATGATGTAAACATTTTAAACGTTGCTTACTGTGTCTGATTTTTAATATAAAAAAAACAACGTCGTATAGCACAATGTTGGTGTTGTAATACCTTTCAAATCGCAAACAACACTTTTTGCTATTATGACAGACTTTTACCCACAATGGAAAGCGATGAAAAGCGATAGGAAAGAAACAGCTGACGGTTTCCACGACGAATCGGAAGAGTAATCTCCTCCATTTTGTTTTTGTGTGTTGGAGGTAAGAGGCACCCGTGATAAATTGTCAAATGCTCACGTCACGAGACGTAGACATCGGCTCTTGCAAAGACAATTCTCGGGGTTACAGTGGTCAATGCGCCGTACACTCGAACCCATGTCTACGTATCGCGACGTGAACAATTGATAATTTTCCCATGGACTGTTTCTTTCTTACCGCTTTTCTGCGCTTTCCATTGTGGGTAAAAGTCTGACATAAAAGTAAGTTGTAATATTTGCCATTGAAAAGTTAATAAAACATCAATAGTGTGATATACGATTTTTTTTCTTTCTAAAAAGCATCAACCAAATTTTACGAAGTTTAGACGTTGACGTCATGAACGTAAACATTAGCGACGTCACGCTGAAGTATGACAAATTCGTGATAGGATTTTTGACAGAGGACATGGGCTCACATTCCCTACATTGCAAGTATATCCCCAATCGCCAGGCGGCTCGGGTGAATATAATTTATAATGTTCTTTGCAGTATGGTCCCCATGCTTTAAAATGAGCGTTAGGGGATATTGTTGCCTCTGCCCGTATGACACACGCCCGCCCGAAAGCCCTCCCGTTCGTCAGACGTTCCGTTCGTCCGTCCGTGCATCCGTCCGTTTCCATATCTCCTCATTAATCATTGAGCGGAATCCAACCAAACAAGAGCACTCAGTGGCCCTCAGGCGTCTCAAAAGGAAAAATACACTAAATATGCATGACTTTATGTACACTTTCAATTTCCCCATATTTTGCATATAACTTGGTATAATATACTCTTCTATGTAAAAACGTAAACAACATATCGAACGATTTTATTATTTCGAACTCAGACGTCTGTCCTGAGGTTGGAGATGAGGGAGGAGTGTGTTGTAGGGTAATTTGAGGATTTGTTTGAAATTATGTCTGAAATGGAACGTTAAAACGATGGGATTACACTATTTTTACCTCTAACGTCACCCGTGAGGTTCTTTGGGAAGGGGCGTCAAATTGTCAAATAAAATAAAACATCAATTACTCCTTTTCATATTTTTGTTCACATACTTAGTATATATACTCGTCTATGAAAGACAGACAACATATCAAACCATGTCATTATTTTAAACTCAGACATCTGCACAGGAGTGGGGGCTGGGGATTGTAATGCGTTTGTTTTAATTATGTCTCAAATGCTTGTTTTCTTTCTTTATTTAAATGTTATGATGATGGTTAAACATATTAAAGTGGTTAAAGTATATTTTGCTCTAGGTTGGGTCAAAAGTTCAAATACACAAATAATCTAATGTTTTTATTAATTTATACACAGCGTCATGTATATATAATAACATACGTAGTGTTATTTGTATTCTGATTATCAAAGAACAATCAACACAAAATGTGTTACCCATAGACTTGTATACGGGGTCAAAGGAGTTGGTGAAACTATGTATTTGCCCTATCGACCTGTGTGAATAACGCTTGGGGATTTGCGATGACGTGCTGTCGAATTGGTTCTACTTTAGTTTTATATCAATGTGTTTGTCCGAGTAGAACTGTGAAAACAATGAACTCATTAGAAACACGTCGCCATTAAACAAAATTTGCGACCATTAAACGACTGATAGATTGTCATAAAATTAAAAGCTACAATTACATATATATATCTTTATTTCCTCCATATTGAAGATTCACATATATAAGTACAAACACTACAAAGTTACACTTAGACGTAATAACCATGTATATAAAATGAACAAGAACATATTTACAAGTACATTTAAAAAGTTACTTGATTTTATAGTTATTTCAAACTAATATAGAGTCTCAAGTAAATGATAATAGATTAAAGAAGTGATACATTTATCAATGATAAATGGCAAAGAGCATACTTCAGCAATTGGTGGTCATTAGAAAAACCTTATCGAAATTACAAGATTAATCAGACCCATTTAAGTACGCCTTTAGCATGTTTAGTATCGGTAACGTTAGCATTATGTAAAAAGTCATTTGAAAGTTATGTTCTTTAGCGATAATCTATTTTTATAAGACATTTTCATTTCGTCTTGTTACAGTTCAATTAAATTGCGTGAACATTATTGCAGATTTGTTATTCAGCAGCGGTATGGTGAAATAGCGTGTTAATAATTAACTTGTACTGCTCTATATTCTCCCACGAATTAATGCAAACATAGATTTAAATGCATAGTGTTCATTTATTAAGAAGAAAATAAAAAGTAAGGCAAAATAAAACAAGTTCCAATACAGGTCCAATGCAGCACTAATTAATAATTCACTGTATAATCATATCCGAAAGTTGTGCAAAATTAAGCGTCTGAATTCAGCCAGTACCTTTGTGTGGTTAAAGTATCATACAGGAAAGGTGAAGTAAAACAGATCAGCAGAGAAAATAAAACATGTATTTGTAAGTCGTTGCTTTGTTCAGCTGGCTGAATTCAGTCAGTATTGACAAGAAGATAACAGAAAGTTAGGTAAAATAAAAACAAGTTCCAAAGCATCGCTTTGAATTAATTGTTCACTGTTAACTCCATCGAAGTGTGGCTGAATTCAGTCAATTAACTCTAGGGTAGCACTGTTTGCTTATATACAGTGCTAAATTGAGAAGAAACCAAATTTTTTAGCGAACTAAATTGCTAGTTTTCCAACTATTGTAGTAAATTCTCGCAATTTTGGCCCAATCAGAAAAGGGTCAAACCAAATGAGAACGTGTTATTAATGTTTATCAAAATACAAACTATAAGGACTACTGTAAAGTCTGTATAATGTCTGAGAAACAGAGATAAATTATTGTTATCCAGACTTCAAACCGTTAAGAGTTGATCAATGTGGATTATGGTGGCCTAGATTTGATTTGGATAGAAAGGACTTGAAGATATATCACTATTTGTATTAAATACAGATTAAAGACCATGTAATAAAACACTGTCATAACAATTTTCGCGAGGTAAATGCAAACATAACCAAACGAAATTATCCAAGTACATGTGAAAAGTAGATCATTAGATATTATGATAACCATATTAAACTGATATACGAATACATAAACTGATATATGAATGCATTTACATAATGCTTTAAGTGTACCCTGTCTGTCATAAAATCTTTCCTTCTTAATGTACTTTTTAAAGCTACACAATCCCTATATAAGGTGATATAATAACAAATATAACGATGTGTGTGTGCGCGCGTGCGTGCGTGCATGTTTTCGTGCGTGTGTGTGTGTGTTACGGTGTGTGTGTATGCGTGCGTGCGTGCGTATATGTGTGTGTATACTGTATATTGACACAAAATACAAGGGAAACATTGTTTATCAAAATTGAAATATTGGTAGAGGGTCCCCCAACCAAGGGTCATATCTAATGGTAAGGATGGAGATATAGCATTTGAAGTTATGCATGCATGATTTACACATATTAGTAAACGTAGTTCATGAATCAATATATTTTTTATTTAAAAATATAATGGAAAGAGAGAGAGAGAGAATGAGTGAGAGAGAGAGAGAGAGAGAGAGAGTGAGAGAGAGAGAGAGAGAGAGAGAGAGAGAGAGAGAGAGAGAGAATATATATGTATATATACTCGCTTTCTTTTTCCCTTCCGCTCAACAAGGGTGACATTAAGTACATATTTACATTACATGCCATTGAATATCTTCATCGATGTTGAACACATTTTACTTATCGGATATCCATGCAAATTGTTATATAAACATTTAGGCTTATATACCCGTATTTTTGGCGGTACAGTTTCAAAGTTACTGAAGCGTTTATCACGCCTATTATGCAAATGCCTCAATATGCGCTACAACAATATACCAGCTTAAAAATGTATACAACACATTCAGCAAATAACCTCAGCTTGACTTTCTTGTGTTTAAAAACAAACTTTGAAATTGTATTATTTAATCGGGATTGTGTATCTTTAAGGACATTTGATTTCTAATTTGAAAACTCGGTTATTGTTTTTTGTTGTGTTAAATAAGGGTTGCATGCTTCTTACTAGTTGGTGTTCGTTTTATTACAGTTATTGTAAAATTAATATTGGTTCTCCTGTAATCTTGCATATCCACTCTTGCTGATACATGTACTAGTTTCCAGTACAATTTCATGTCTGTGGTGGACAGTTAATTATTGTCTGAATCATCGATAAAGGTCAGGAAAAAAAACAAGGAAGTTATGGTGAAGTAATAAGGTCATGTAGTTGTTATCGACTTCTAACCAGAACATTTTTATTGTTTTGCTGACAAAGCCATTTCTGTAAGGTTAAAGACCTATGTATAGTTGTAATTCCCCGTTTTGCAAACGTTTTTATGCGAAAACGATGAGATTAATTAGGCCATGTACTGTACGTATATACTGAACGACTTGAATAAAAAAACAGGGAAATAAACCAAGATAACTGACACATTTCAATATAAATTAAATTTTAATTTCATCTATTCTATTTAACCATATCTAGTTGAATTGCTGATAATTTCATTCAAACTGATCAACATTAAACTTGTTGGATTAAAAATATAACAGTACTAACCACAAAAGCAAAAGTCACAATATCCACCATTAGCGGCAATGTACGCCTGACATTTCCTACGCATAGTGGTATATACCGGGTATTATTTTTGTGACTTTTGCTTTTGGGGGTCGTACTGTTATGCTCTGAATTTAACACGTTTATTGTTGATCAATTTGAATGACATTTTCAGCAAATCAACTGTAGATATTGTTAAATAAAATAGATGAAAATAAAATTTTATTTCTATTGAAACATGTCAGTTATCTTAGTTTATTTCCCTGTTGCGTTTTTAAAGACGTTCAGTGTATATCTGGGATAATCAGTCCTTGTATATCATTAAATAAGGAAGCAGTTCATGTTTAGTAAGGTTGAAAGCCAGATCAAAAATATATGCCATAAGTATCTATTTTAAGTTTAATCATGTTTATACTTCTGCGGGCAATCTATAGTTGAACTTTCGATGCTACAATCATGGTATAAATTATAACGTGTCTTTTACTTCTTTATTTCAGAAAGATACAGTTACTTTGTTATGTTATTTATTTCAGATAATGTTGTTTTTTCTGTAACATGTATTATCAGTTTTAAAATTGATAGTTATGCTACATGTAAAACGCTTTCTTGCGTGTTCTTTATTAGAATTAAAGGCACATAGGACAATCTGAACTTTTTCAAAAAGTAGATATAAAAGTCGAACAGGAAACTGTTTCGTTAGTGTTTTCCAAATCATTATATTTAACATTTTGTTTAAATGGTTCAAAGCACAGAGTTCATTCATTTACTTTTGTGTGTTGATTCTATTTCACATATACTAATTATATGGAAACTAACATAAACTTAACGTAAACTAATGAAGCAAGAGGGCATTTAGTTTGTGTACATGACCACTGTAGGGATCCGTACACCGGATCTTGGTCAAGACCCCGTTCACTAGTACGGAGTTTTGGTCAGCCATGTTGTAGAAAACGTACGGATAACAACAGCAAATGTAGGTTAACCACGTTTTTCTCCTATTTTTGTTCATTTTATATGAATAATCAGTATTGCTATAGGGTGCGGAAACATTTCCCTGTTCAAATATTACCGTACATTGTTGACATATTACTTTAAATGCTACAATTCGGATCAAAGAAAAACAATTGCCGGTGCTGAAATTCGCCCAAAGTACCCTTCAGCAATAAATATCTCATTAATTTTCAAGTAAATGAAAATTTTGAATTGGCAGATTTATTTGTTTTTCCAATATACGTGCATGTTCAAAATTTCAGCATCATTCATCCGAAATTGGCCGAGATATGAATCGAAACAAAACGTGCCCAGCGTAACTAATTCATATAAAAAGACGCTGATTTGTGTACGGAGTCTTGTCCATGTACTGTACGGGGTTTTGCAATGCTAAGATTGTTTTCGCTGCTCTGCACTGATGTTATTTACTTATATTTGTAGTAATTCGTAGACATTATTTAGGTCCTATATGTCTTATACCATTTTGTATTGTTAAGACGAAAAAATACAGAAAACTAAAACTTAAAAGGGGTCATTCTTGAGAAAGACTCCGTACTTAATCCAAATAACTACATGTACTACAAACTATGTCCAGACGTATATTATTGTCTGTTAGAATTGATGCAGTTGTCCAATTTTAGCTCATTGTGACCACAGTTAACGTCATATAAAAAAAATTCTCACTTATAACAATCCATTACATTGGTCCATGTTTATTCAACTTAGAAATGAGGTAATTGCTTTAATCCGCGAATCTAAGGAATCATACAAGTCAAAACTTACATCCCAGTTAACTGATAAATCAATCCACCCGGGTAAATGGTGGCGTATAGCAAAATCGATCACTAAATTGAACAAAGTAACTCAACCAAACTTTCCAATAAAAAATAACGGTCGTATTTTAATACATCCAGTAGACAAAGCAAACGCATTGAATTCTTCCTTTTCTGCAACATCTCATATTGAACATGAACCGGAATTACCTACTTTTCATAATCGCACTGACTATAAAATGAATGACTTTATTATAAATGAAACGGAAGTAATTGATTAATTGAAAATCTTGAAATTATCGAAACCTCCAGGCCCAGATATGATTAGCCCAAAGGTGTTAAAATTAGTTTTAAATAGATGCTCCATTGACGCGATTTTTTAATCTGTCATTGTCCACTAGAAAAGTACCATACCAATGGAAACAGGCGAATGTAACTCCTATTTGTAAGGGCAAGGGAGAACCTGACATGCAGGGCAATTATAGGCTTATATCCATTACCAGTATTATTTGCAAATTGATCGAAAAAATCGTATTTAAACACTTGTTCAACTATATCAAAACGAATAACCTTCTGTGCAAATACCAGACAGGCTTTCAACCTAGAGACTCTACAGTAAATCAGCTCATAGAAATATATAATAACATAATAAGCAACCTCGACGCTGGAAAAGATGTACGATTTATATTTTGCGTTTGACAAAGTATGGCATGCTGGGTTGCTTTTTAAATTAGCTAAATGTGGTATCAATGATTCATTATGTAACTGGATACGTAGCTATCTCTCTGATAGTTAGCAAAAAGTAGTCCTAGATGGATTTTCTTCAAGCTTCAGTACTATAGATGCAGGTGTTCCGCAAGGCTGTGTTTTAGGTCCGTTTCTATTTCTGCTTTATATCAATGACAACACAGATGACTTATTGAATGATGTACGGTTATTTGCTGATGACACTTCTCTTTTTGTTGTAGTTGATAAAACTCCAGTAGAATGTGCCAACTCTCTTACAAATGATCTTTGCAAAATATCTGAATGGTCAAAAAAATGGGCTGTTACATTTAATCCTCAAAAAAAAAAAAAGCCTTGTTTGCACTAGAAGAAACTATAACCACCCACCAGTCTACTTTGATAATGATATAGTACAAGACGTAGCGTCACATTGCCACCTTGGATTAACAATTCAGTCCAATGCAACTTGGTCGCATCATATAGAAAATATATACGAAAAAGCATGTGCACGATTTAACATTCTAAGAATGCTTAAGTACAAACTTGACAGACATTCTCTATTGAAAATATATATCGCCTTTATAAGACTTATACTTGAATATGGAGATTCAGTATGGGATAACTGTACACAGGGAGAATCTGATCTATTAGAGAGCGTCCAAGTTGAAGCAGCACGAATAATAACAGGCCTCAGATGCAATTTCTCTAGATCATACTTATATACTGAATTGAACTTGGAAACATTAACAAAAAGAAGAAAAGATCATAAACTTGTAACTATTTACAAAATAATTTATGGCATAAGTCCAGATTACATGTATAACTTAATCCAGCCATACTTACCTGTAAACAATAATTATAACCTTCGAATTTCAGGATTAAACTTACGTCTCCCTCTTTGTCGTACAACATCATATTATAACTGCTTTCTGCCGAGTACAATTAAATTGTGGAATGCTTTACATTTAGACGCTAAAAATGCACCATCTGTTGAACAATTTAAGCATAAACTTAAGGCCATTGAACATAGGACTGACAGTCCATATCACTATAATATAGGAAATAGGAATGATAACATCATCCATTGTCAATTAAGAAATAACTCAAGTAATCTAAATACGCATTTATTTGACCACTTCTTGACAGATTCAGCAGTATGTCCGAAATGTGGCAATCCATGTGAGGACAATACTCATTTCTTTTTCAACTGTCCACTGTATAACCAATTCAGAAATGACTTACTTGATACCCTAGCCAATCTTGTTGATGTCACGCATATTAACATTGACTTGATACTGAATGGCAGTTCCAGTCTAGACGATACTACGAACTCAGAAATTGTACTTATCGTCCACAAATACATCAAGTGTACCAGGGGATTTTCGTAGAATTATAGATGTATGTACATGTACATATGTATATGTATGTATATACTATTGTATTTTCAGATATGTTTTGTCACAATGCTAGAATTCTTTTTATATATTATCATCTTTCTTCCTTTTTTATTGTAATTTTTAATTTTTTGTTTGTCTGTTTTCTCAGTTATCTTAAATTCCAAAATTAACTATTGGTTACAGAAACTCATACTAAAACCATTATATTTTGTAATAATCGGTACATTTTTATATATATTTCGTATTGGTTTCCAGTATGATTTTCTTTCGGTTGATTCTTTTTTTTTTCTCTCTTAAATTCTTTCTGACAGTACAAAGTGTTAATGCTAAACAATCACGGTACACATGTTTCAAAGATTCTAAGTTAATTGTCAAACCAATATATGCAAACTGTACTACAATTCCACATTTTATGTTATGTTTGATATAAATTTATTGTTTATATGTACCTTGATATGGGAGAGGTCTTACATAGGCATTGCCTGTTGTCCAATCCCATTCAGTACTTGAATAAAATATTGTTTAAATAAAGTATTATTATACGTCCCACAGGCGTTAAAAATCCTTACCGTATTTTTTCAAACAGTTTGTCTGTCAGGTTAAAATTAATTCTATGCCCCATACTGACATCTAAACTATGTCAAACTTTCCTAAGCATGTTAATAGGAAATGTAAAGTTGGTTCTTAAACTACATTGACAACACATGATATAGATAACGGCATGGGTTAATTGTCTATATAGCTCGCATGATTATATCTGTTCAAGGAAATCTACGTTGATTCAGTTCTAATGACACTACATTGACTGTTTACAAACATTCAATGAATGTTTTATGTATTACATGTAATGCAAGTACCATTAAAACCATAGTTTCATACAATATATTTAAAGCAAAACTCCGTACAGTAAAAAGAGAATATTTGCAGTACTCCGTACACAAGTGCCCAAGACCCCGTACACAAACATTAATTTTGTTTCGATTCATATCTCGGTCAATTTCGGATGAATGAAGTTCAACATTTGAACATGCACGTATATTGGAAAAACAAATAAATCTGCCAATTCAAAATTTTCATTAACTTGAAAATTAATGAGATATTTATTGCTGAAGGGTACTTTGGGCGAATTTCAGCACCGGCAATTGTTTTTCTTTGATCCGAATTGTAGCATTTAAAGTAATATGTCAACAATGTACGGTAATATTTGAACGGGGAAATGTTTCCGCACCATATAGCAATACTGATTATTCATATAAAATGAACAAAAATAGGAGAAAAACGTGGTTAACCTACATTTGCTGTTGTTATCCGTACGTTTTCTACAACATGGCTGACCAAAACTCCGTACTAGTGAACGGGGTCTTGACCAAGATCCGGTGTACGGATCCCTACAGTGATGACTGTCAATGTAAAATATGTTGAATATCAACTTAAGCATAACACCCTTTGTACCGTTACTGTTATATTTGTTATTATATCTAAGTACTGTTATTAATAAGTTATTAACAAGTTACATGTATTAACTTATGTATGTGTGCCTCTGCGTATCTTTGTAATATTGACCCGCGATAGCCATACCTCGATATCAAGTGATATCAAGCGATGATATCACAAAGAGGCACACATATTACCAAAATTAACAGACCTATTTATTACATGTGTAGTCTAAACAATAACATTTTAGATAAAGTGCGCAAAATAAAAATAGTTGCTTGTGTAATTATGTGTTTGTTTTTGTATTATAGTATATTACCTTTTATACGAGAGAGATTGTCTTTGCTCAGCAAACTCAAAGTGTACCTACAGAATTATCTATGAGTAAGGACTGACCAATCAAACGATCGTTCACTTAAATCTGATTGGACCGTATAGAAAGGGAAGAAAAAAAATATAAACAGAAAAGCAATGTCATTCACGCAAAGATCCCATTCGAATAAACATATTGACAATGAGAATATCAACTCTGAAGCTACGCTTTTTTGAGCAACACGATATATCGGCAGTTATATGATATCAATGATAAATAAATGTCAGATTACAGTTTATGTGAATGCGATATCTTAAATAAATGATATAGGACGTTGATGCTTTGCCAGAATAGCTGTATATTTATGCCTGCTTGCACGCGTGCGCATATCGCAGAATCTCAAAATCAATGCAATTTCTGATATTAAATAATAAATAAATGAAACAAATATGTCAAAACCTTGCTCTTTATTCTGTACTTCAAATGACATGTGCCTGCAACTAGCGTCTATGACGTCGAAAACAAATTATAGGCTATAAGAATCTCGAAATAGCATACATTCGACATCCAGATGCTTTATACATTCCATATTATGTTAGCCAACAATTCATACATAGATTAGTAGGTTATTAAAAGGGTCCTATTGTCTTCAGGATCATCACGTGGTCCCGCTATAATTCCACCAAGTGATGGGAAAGCGTATATTAGCATGTTTATAACGGATATTTCGACAAAACATGTTTGAACACAATTTTATACTGAAGAAATGCGATAACCTGTTTAAAATTGCCTGTACAATGTTAAGCTGAAATGAAGGTTTCATTTCATACCCTAGCCACAAGCTCGATTTCGTTTCGTGGAGAAGGGGTTGGATGGGGTATGAAATTTAATACACGGACCACTAATGCGTTTTCACCTTATTTTAATGAATGGTCTATACACCACCAAATATAATTATTGGAATCGTTGTATTACATGAAACAAAAACCGATGTAAACATGTTTTCATGTATTGGGTGTATACTGTTCGAATCAGTATGAACAAAATGAACAGGCCAAGCAGCGTTGTTATATTCTAATTGACTGTCATTTAATATCCAATTTCAGCTCGAGACATTACGTGAAGTGTCTACATTTCGATGTTAATAGTAGATCACACATTTCAAATCTCTCGCTGTTTTTGTATAAACGTGTCAATGTAATTTACTTGAAAGTGCCCATCATGAGCATAACTTGTTATGATTTTTATTGATATTTCTTCAAGCGTCTTAATTTATTGATAAGTCTAGAAGATCAACGATTTGATTTCAGTGAGGTCTAACACGCTTCGAAATGATATATTTTAATTTGCTTATATACTGAAACGAAAAATACACGCAACCCGGGAATTTCAGCTATATATTGCGTATACTACGCACTTAATTCCACATAATATTCCAAAGAAATACCAAGAAGTTTTGTACAAATGAAACAGTTGCAGTTAGTCACAGAGAGAGGACACATGTAGACGTTTTAATCACAGTACAAATCCACAAATCATTGTTGAAGTTCCCCTTTGAAACATTGAGCCATTTCAGTACTGTATTAAGGTAAAGAGTTTTCCAAATTTTGCATCCTAAGTTTGATCGCATGGTTGAGCCAAACGCATACTCTGTGAATAATGAAACTTTGAAGGAATACTATTTGCTTTGTTATGTGTAGTTTTAGTCATTTTTTCCGAAAGGAAAGATCTTCTGTAACCATGTTCTATTCGATTAACGGCAGCCTATTGCCCTTACACTATACTCGTATAGCGGAAATTCTCGAGTTGTGTTTCAGTATATGATCGGATTCCCACATTTTACCAAATAAGATGATACATTGAGATTTACTTCTGCATGTTATAATAATTCTAAATGACCAATGCATTGATTTAAATGAGATCTTACAGACTTTGAAATTATAGATATATGTGTAATTGTTGTAACTGATGATAAATCAACTTGAAACGTATGTACATAGATAGATCGTAACACAGACGTTGTGGAAGTCTTACAGAAATCTGTGCGAAATTATGTTCATTCCAATCAGTTACTAAATAAGCGTTTGTTTTCGCAAGTAACTAATTCAATGACCGTAAAACGAATGTAACAGTTAAATAATAGAAGTGAACACCGTCAAGACATACAACTCGTGTTTCAAATATCTTCCACGACACGTTTGTTTGACTAAATGTTAATGTTAGAAGCAATAGCACGTGTTCATGATATGCATTGACGCAAAAAAGTGTAATAACAGTCAATGTATTATGTATCTATGCAGGGTGTGTGAAATGCATTTGAAATTAAACTACTGATTAAGCATGAATTCAGCCTGTTCTTGAGGTCTTGCTCTTTGCTAGCAATCCTTCACACGTGTAGATTGTCCTATCTAAAAATCATATATAATATTCAGCGTAATGTCGTCGCTTTACTTACAATATATTAAATAACATGTTCATATTAATTATATTCAGCGCCTAATAAAACGAGAACCTCGTGCCTTTCGAATGTATAGTGCATGTAGAGAAACAGTCCGTCATCTACTAAATATGAATTAGGAAAAATCTGAATGCATTCAACTGGAATGGCATGTACATAGTTACATACATAAAAACATTGATAACCTATCTTTATGCGTTTATTATGCATACCATCTAAGGACGTCTACTCCTTGTTAACAACGCTTGAGATAACCTTATTGAAATACTCAATATGGCTCTACTGCTTTGTAAAACATTTCTTCTGTTTGACGTAATTGTGTATAACTCTTCTTATCAGGCTAAACGTTTACAGCCGATTGTATTTTTCTTGGTCAATCAAATCGTATTGCTGTCCAATTTGTATTGCAATATCCGCCATTAAATACCGCAGACATCGCTTATATTATATCTAACCAGGTTCAATACACGTTAATGATCAGTTACATCAACATGGCCGGTTTTGTACCGGATTGATATTTAGTATACGGCGTGGTATTGGACTCGATGCTTGTATTTCGTGACTTGATTATGTTATACATACCAAACATGATGTGCATATACAGGATATGCCTAGTGTAATTATTGCTGAGAGAAAACTCAAGGTCGAACTTCTAACAGTAGATATGAAAGCCGAACCGGAAATGCAGCATTCAAGGACAACAGTCAACCAAAAGTACGCACAGAAAATTCTCGAAATGTTGTCGGTGAAAACTGTTTTGATCTTCAATCAGTCAGTCTTTCTATGGGTGTCTTAATGAGAATGAAGGTGTTATGTAAGGCCTAAAGCCGGTATTTATGAATTGATTAGTTTGCACCCCCACCGCCATCTGCAAATCGTTCTATGTTTATGATCAAAGGAGCGTAATAGTTACTTTACATTAAACATATTTTATTGCTTTTCTTCTATATACAAGCAAAAGGGTTGGGCCACAAGTTCTTCCAACATTAATAAAGGCCCGTCCCAACAATATTGTAATTAACAGCTAACAAGATGGCAATACAATTAACATAAAATATTCAAATACATTTTTCGATGAACAAAAGAGGAAGAAAAAAGGAGAGGAGTAAGTAGAATAAAGTTCTAGGAAAAACTAAACAAGAATGACTGAGTGATGATGCTGTGGTTGTAGGATCCTGCCCCGAGCGGTTGTCATAACAGTGTATATAATGTCTAGTCGTTATCAAATCGTTTAGTATCTTTAATGTATATTTGAAAATGATTAAAAATAGTGCTACTATCTTTATCTGTATAACTATCTTTTCCAAATAAAACTACACGAACGCTGAGCGGGTGAAATTGACGGGTAGCATGAAAAAGACGAAGTCGTTCATTTAAATAAAACGGACATTGCATAAAATAATGTTCGGAGTCCTCCTTTTCATGGCAAAACTTCTCACAGGTTGCGTTTTCTTTGATTTTGTTTATAAACAAATCATATTTCAGGTTTCTGCATTTGTTTCTTATCCGTGCATGAAATACAGACAATCTACGAATTCCAGAAAAATAAAAAATAGGTATTTTGGGCGGATTAAAGTATTGATTTGTAATAAGAGTTTTAAAAGCAGAAAGAGAGTCTGCATTTCGTATATGTTCAGGTATTGTATTCCATAACGATATACACGAGGGAATAAACGAATTACTAAATAGCTGCGTTCTCGTATGAATCATTTGAATTTCTTAAGTTGTAAGGGGCAACCCTGCCAACTATGTCAGGGAATACATTTGAAAAGAAATCGGGCAAATAACCAGCTTTAACATTATAAGCAATTATTAATTTTTGGTATTTTCTTCTATCTTCTAATGGTAACCACCCAATTTCGGTATATAAATTATGAATAGACGTTGATCGTGTTAATCCAGTGACGATGCGAGCTGCTTCATGTTAAAAAATTTCTAAAGTGTCTTTTTCGTATTGTGTGCAGCCGTCCCAAATAACAGAAGCATATTCAAGTATTGGTCTCAAAAACGTAATAGTTCAAAGGAGCCATGCTCAATATCATAATCCTGCGAATCAATTCAATCTCCGACCACGTATCATTGTATTGTCCGCACAAATATTTAGAGATTAATATATGGGTGGTGCGTTATTGTCCGTCATATCGGCCCGAGACCCCAATATCGGCCCGAAGGCTTTAGCCGATATGACGGACGATAACGCATCACCCATGTTTTAATATTTTTATCATATATATACGCATTTTCATTGGGATTTTATATGAAAAATAAATCAAAGGATATTAAATTTATTGTTTGTAGTTTATTCTCTCTCTTTTTCTTTTTCATTTCGTCCATTTCATTCCTATTTCGATTTCTTTATTTCCCTTTCTTGCTGTTTCAGAGCATTTCTTTTGGCTGTCAGTACGTCCCTTGAATGCTGAAACTCTTTATCTAAAGGTATCTCTTCTCGATTATGGACCAACTGATGATGGCCTGGACTGATTTCATCGAATCGGACTATAGATTCTACTCAAAATAACACTTCCAATATAGACCGTCGAACTCATTGAAGCCAATTTCTTCAGTTACTCTGGTCTCACCGGTCGAGCGAAACCACTCCGTGAAAAAATGTAAAGCCAAACTTAGTCTGTTTTTCTGTAGATCTAGTTAATTCCTCGTTTTGTTGACAAAAATTCTATGTCAGTTTCATTTACTTCATGATGCCTTCCTTCAATAATTGTCCATCTAAGTACAATAAGTAAAATAAGCTGTTAAACACTGACGCTAACGTCCTCCTCCATTTTAACGCTTATTTAAATGACGTCAGTTACGTTAGTTGACGTCACTTCGGTTACGTCATGTCATTGACGGGTTTAACGTCAAAGTTATGGTTTAAAAAAAAAGGTAAAACAAAAAGCAATCGCCAATAATCATAACGGTCAGGTGACCGGGCCAATATGTATATGCATTTTCGGCCCGGTCACATGACCTAAATTTGGCGTATCGGACCGCATTTATGATACGGCTCTATTCTCGAGAGCTTATTGAAGGGTAATGTTGTGCATATTGCGGGCCAAAAATGCGTATATATATGATAAATAAGATTTCATACGTTAAAGCCTATTTAAATACACCTTAAATAATGTTACACCCCCACTGTAATGATTAAATGTCATAATATGTTTAATGAAACACCGGCATCTCTATACATTGACAGTTAGGGACTGTACATACTTTGCTGGTTGCATTGGGTACACTTGACATTTACACTAGCTTTTGTTTAGTGCTCTGTGGCGGATGTAAAAAGTCGACCTCACTTCAAATCAGGTCAGTGTTATTACTTACTGGTCCTTTGGGATCACCAAGACCAAGTTGTATGACTTTAAAGTAAAATACCGCTTAAGCCAGTGCTAGAGGACGTGAGAGGTGTTGCATCTGAAATTACCTCTCATGAACACCTTTATAAAACCGCATCTGCTACTATTCTCTTTATTGTGTTTGTTGCTTCCAAGGTATCACCTTTTCAGTACTTAATAAGTGCAGCTGTTGCCCATTTCATATTTATTGTTGTTTGTATTATTTTGTGTAGTTTAGTAGTGCAGTTTAGCGAAACTCAAAACGTCAAACCTGGAGATGGTACGTGATTCGAAATACCACGAGCATACTGTGAGAGGAGTATTTGGAGTTTCAATGATGATTAAACACGTTTTTGAACTTTCATACTGTCTTCGCCATTATGCTCTTTAATTGTGTGATGACCGGACAGACTATGGACCCTATGGTGACGTCTACCTAAAGCTCAAAAGGACGGTGACGTTTGATGTTTGTCTACAGTCTTGGCTTGTCGTGCCCTCTCTAGTTGCTCTGGCTTCTGCAAAGTCACTGAGTACCTTCTTTGTGGCTTTCAAGGTATTCTTTTTTTGTATTTATATATACACGAGCATCTTTGTGCTTTACTTATATTGCCTATTAATGCTGCCTTGTTGGTTAGAGAATAGTTCATAGCAGGGACTTCTTTATTTACACTGTCCCGTTTTATTGGGATGAAATAGAGTAAGTGTGAGATTTGGTGCACCCTAGAACCTGGTGTAAGCCCCGAGCGGTAGTTTTTCCACTGACCGTTCCAAGGCGGTCGCCCTATTGTAAACCCTTTTGTGTTTGTGATGTCTTATTTGGCATTTTATTCATCTTTAAAGTTGTTCTTTGTTTCTCTGTTTGTTTGTGGTTGACTGTCGTCCTTGAATGCTACTTTTCCCGTTAGATTGTATATCTTTATTTGAACAGGGAGCTTATGTATGAATGTGTAGGACTTTTACACAGCTAAATTAAGATAGGGTTGCTGGGTATATGTGTTACGTATAACGTATAATATACATTACAATTTTAAGGTCAATGTGAGTTCGTCCGTGTGTGAGTGCTTCCCAGCGTGCCTCCCGCGTATGTTTAAATTACAAGATACAAGCTCTGTTTTGAAACACGTAATCAAAATGTGATACTACAAACATAACATGGATGTCAAAAGGGCAATGCCTTGGAATTTCCAGCGACACAAAGGCCGTTGTTGTTTGTATTTGTTTATTCTCCTCAAACTTCTCCTCAAACAAAAGTTGTGAAAGTCCTGTAGGAATACTTTGGTAAGGAAAATAACCAATCGTTTCGGAAAAAAAGTGTTTAACAATTAAAAAAAATAAAAATAAGTATAAAAGTCGAACAGGAAATGCAGCTTTCATAGAACCCTGTAAACCACAAAACACACAAAACGACAAACGTGAATGACGATGTTAATAAGGAATAAAGGCATTTGACGTCACAAACACAAAAAGGGTTGACAATAGGGCTACCACCGTGGGACTTTCAGTGGCAAAAATGGCCGCTGGGGTTTAATATTTCGTATGTATCGTGTTCGGCCGTTTCCAAAGGTCCACTCTCATACTCTATTAAACCAGGTTCTAGTGTGCACCAAACCTCACACTTACCCTACAATCATCCCAATAAAACGGGACAGTGTAAATAAAGAAATACCCGCCAGGAACTATTCTCTAACCAACAAGGCAGCATTAATAGGCAATGTAAGTAAAACACAAAGATGCTCATACAGAAGGTACTCAATGACTTGGCAGAAGCCAGAGCAACAAGAAAGTAAACTATTGAGGGCACGACAAGACAAAATTGCAGACGAACACTGTATTACTTTAAAACTGAAGACAATGGTATACCCCCGCCAGTACTTAACTGCCTTCATGACATTTTGTCCTGAGTTTAGGAAATCGGAGAGCTATGTGTACCCTTACGTTCTAGTTTCAATATAAAGAATAAGTACAGTAATAAAGTGATTTAAACGATGTCTCTTATATGTTATAATAAAATGTAAACGTGCTTCTTACAGGATTATTTTTATGTTTGCAAGTGTTTGATACAGTTCCTGTCATGCTTTGACGCTTTGTAATATCCGTGTATTATATCCATTTTTTTGTAATTTGGAAACAAAATGTAAGCCGAAACGAATCCCGTAGCTCATTACTTATGTATCAATAGATATATGCGAATTGATGGGAAATAATGATTACAATAACATTTATAAAATATAAAAATACTGGTTACATTAAAGCACACGTTTTATTATCGTACTATATTTTAATGATTTAAGCATGCATAATTATTTGATTACACATAAGCATATAAAATAAAGTTATTGCATTTACATGCTCCGTTTACTTTCCATGTAACAGGAAATGTAAATATTCGCCTATATTGACGCGGGTTTTGTAAAATCATTGCACTGGACTTACTATTTCGCATACTCTTTAGGTATTTGTGCAATTTGCAATTCATGTTACGGAAGTTATTGATGTGATGCATTACGTGGTCCCGCCTTAATTCCATTAAGCGACGGAAAGCTGATATGAGCAGGATTTTACAACGGATATTTCGATAGTAAAACATATTTAAAAATATTTTTTTACTGAAAAATGCGATAACCTGTTTAAAATTACCTATTAAATGGTTAATTTTACAATATGCAAGCTTTTTAAGCTGAAATCAAGGTTTTATTTCATAACCCTGCCAACCCCGTTTTCGCTTCTTGGAGAAGGGGCTGGATGGGGTATGGAAGTTAATACTCGTACCACGTAATGGCTAACATCAGCTGAACATTACCATATTCTTCTTACGACAATTTGTTTTTTTCTCAAATAAATGTTTTTTATGAAAATTAAATGTTAATACCTATAGTTTTATTCTAATTATATGTTTTTATATTGAAAATGCGTATGCAATAAAAAGTTTATTATATTTGTATTGTGATGTATGCACTCGTTCTTCCGCGTAAAAATATTGCGCGACTTTACGCGAAAGAGCTCGTGCATATATCACAATACAAATCATCTAAAAACCTATACATGTAACATAGCTATAACATGTATAAGAAGTGCTCTTTAGCTCAGTGGTTAGAGCGTTGGACCTGAACGTGAGGGGTAGCTAGTTAAGCATGAAAAACAGACCCAGAATACTCATTTATTGCTGAAAACATCTGAGTTTGAATTTTTGACTCAAACATATTTTGACTTTTAATCCAGAATACCAAGGTATGACAAAATAACACTAATCTCATTTATTTTCAAGTGATTATTAATTTATGTATTGCTTTCATCATTCAAATTTGTGGAAGAATGACGTTTTTTATAGGTTAAATCGAAAGAATTTCTCATAATTACTTAGCAACTTAAAGAGTATGTACACACGACCATACATTTGAGATATAAAGATAGGTTAAGTAATGGCTTAGATTCAACTGGCGCCTAAAAGTGTTAGAACAGCATCAATTTGCTCAACCTATAATTTCCTACCGTGCAGGATAATATCCACATTAAATGTTTTAAAATAAACTACCTTGTGTCTCCCAAATCATGATTATAGCTAGCAAAATGGTATTTGAAAAACGCAAACATAATCATGTCAGTTATTTGGAAATAACTGTATAAAATGTAAAACCATATCTTAAATTCCCTTGAATAAGTTATGCTAAAATGTTCGCAGAAGAACCCAAAATGATTGACACTCATGTACAAAGAGCGGAGAACATAAAAACATACATAAATTTATCCCATGATTTCTTTTTTGGCCGTGAGTTTTAAAGGCCATCAATAAATAATCCATTGTATCATGTCATGAAATGACTATTCTATATATCTTAAAAGATTTACGTTTTTTATGTCGTCAGCAAGCTCAGAAATGTGATTCTACTCATAAATTGTATGTTCTGTTTGCGAGATGATCGTTTAGATTGTGGACCCTGTGATGACGTCTACCTAAAACCACAAAGAACGGTAGCTATCATGTTTGTCTTAACTCTGGTCGTATTGTACCCGCAGTGGTTTACTCGCTTATTAAGCTGGCTTCTGTCACGTCATTAAGTATCCCGATACAACCACTTTTCGCACACAACCTGAATTCGAACACTTCGTATAAACAGCGGAAATAAGAATGCGTGCCCTCATTTGCATACAATGACCTGATTACTTTGACAGATACTCCTGCAGAATGTCAACATGACAAATTAAACAAAAATGGAGATACGAGAGGCATTATTCAAATAAAAAGCTGACCTCAATATGTATTTCAGTCAATTTCACTATTCCATAATATTCCTTTCCTTAAAACTTGATTAAAACCATTTTTTGATTGGTTACAAATTAAACAGCTGTCTGCACAATTGCTGACGTAATCTCATGATCTACTTTCCCTCCAAAAAGTCAAAAGTATACTGCAGATAAAAAAATAATCACTTTAAAAAATTACCCTCTCTTATGTAATTTTACTGAAAATGTTTAAAAATAATCTGGAAAATGTGTGGTCTGCAAGCACTTCATTCTCTCAAACCTCAAGAAGTTTACTCAGATTAGGAATGTTAATTGTGGGAAGATGTGACAATTTTGAGAATTGGGTGTATTTATCATTTTCGACTCATGTAAGGGTCATTAAGAAGGGGAGACACCTTGTTTTGCCTTTCATGTGCACCTGAAAAAAACACAACATTAAAAATAAATTATAAATACTTTCTAAAAGTTATTTTCATGGGTTAACAATATTTTTTAACTGTTGAGAAGTGTTGACTATATGTTAAAACTATTATTGGGTACACATTTCTGTTCTGCAGTATACTTTTCATGTTTACCGGAAGTGCTCGAAAAGAGGTTGGATGTTCCGTTAGGTATGAGGTAAGTAGGTCGTCTTTTTGCTTAAAAAATGTAAACAATACAGGTCATGCCAATTTGGCATGATTCTGCAGAATTTTAGTATTATAATTAATAAAAACATTGACTGGAAAGGAAAAGTCTTTTATTTAAATGTAAGGTTTTAATCTCATGTTTTGTCCTTATGTGTGCGAAAACTGGTTGTGCCGGGATACTTGCATTTTGGCATTTTAGGATTATTATAGCGAGCGACGCGAGCGCGAGCGACGCGAGCACAAGCGTGCTCCTAATCAAGCAAACATGAATAAATCAATATATGAATCCAATAGGTTGACGATCTGAAAGAAAATACAAATGCGATTACAAATGGCTTAACAAAGGAAACCGTATTGCCGTAAACATGTGAAAATAGAAACTTTGCGAAGAAACATAAATTATTAAAGACAATTAGATCTAAAACTGGTACTTTAAACGCAGGTCGAAATACACACCGAGAAAGATTATGAAAACATCTTTTATTTGTGTATCATTATCGCCATCCCGTTTTTCCGTGAACCCGTAAATGCATTCGGAACTCTTTGCAGATTTATCCACTATTGATAGCGATTGACGGAAATCATCGACGAGGTTCCTCCGATTTCATCTCCGAGTCCCTAACCCGAACAAGCTTGGCAATTTCGAAAATGTTACGGAAATTATAATAAAATGACAAGACGTCATTGACTTATTTCATCATCGAATGTCATCACACATTATGACGTATCTTATGTCAGAAAACAATTAGTGAGCAAATGTGCTATTATATATCCGTCTTTTTTCTTCTTTCTGTCTTTCTTCCAGTACTATTGTACACATACTTTTGATTATCAAGGCAGTCTTCTTTCTGAGGATAGGTTTATCACGCTACGATGGATACGCTACAAAACCTAGAAGCGGAGAGTATCAAAGCGTAATTAGGGTTTGATTTTAATGAGACTGGGTTTACCTGCAGGTTTTTTTGTGATTGACAGACGTTCAGTAATATCATTAACGTGAATATGGTATGTCTCTCTCTGCACAGAAACCAACGGATGTCATACTTTCACACTACCGTTAACTATCTTGCACGAATATGTTATAGATCCAAGGGAGTACGTTTTCATTTCCTAAGACGCAAACCCACGTAAACCCGTGACGTTTGTATCCAGAGGAAAGAATGCTAACCACTCGGCCATCGCATCTTTTTACCGCCATAGGCACAGTAACGTTATTGTTAATTATGAAAAAAGTTATTTAACCAGTAGCTACCTGAATATAATTATTTAGAACAACACGAGCTATACAGTGAGTAAAAGGTGGTTATTGGCCCCCAAGATGTTACTCACAGGTGAAGGAACAGCCTCCTTCTCCAGCTCCCAATAATTTGTCTGGCGTGTGGGAGGGGTGGGGGTGGAAGTATGTGGTTTGAGTAATAAATGTATGTTTACCCCAAGCTGTATGTTTAGTCATCAATTATGTGTAATGGGGAGTGGTGGGGGAAGCCTATTGCTAGTTGCGCTTGTTTGAGGCAAAGTTTATAGGACGTAGAGATAGATAGATAGATAGATAGATAGATAGATAGATAGATAGATAGATAGATAGATAGATAGATAGATAGATAGATAGATAGATAGATAGATAGATAGATAGATAGATAGATAGATAGATAGATAGATAGATAGATAGATAGATAGATAGATAGATAGATAGATAGATTTACATGGGAAAAGCCTCATCTAAAAATCATGTTGGTGTAAAATGTTTATTTCGAAACCGAATTTCGAAACGAAGGTATTTTTATTTACCACTACAAATGCTAGTTCCAATGACATATAATGTATTTATATTTTTTAAAATTACTCATGGTATTGCTGAAAAACCTTTGAACCTTTGACTTAAACAAGCGCCCCAGACATGAGCAATTGGTCGGGTTTAGACTCCACCATCATGTACATATTTTGTTTGTTTTTTCCTTTGTTTAGCTGGATTGCTTAGCAAAACCAGGTTCATAGATTTTCGTCTGAACGTCCATCTATCCGTCCGTCCGTCTACGAATTTCGACGTTTTGATGAATGTTTTTGATTAAAGATTTTGTTTTTCCTCATTTCTCAAAAATGAATTGTCGAAAAGCTTAAAAACTTGACACACATGCTCAATATCATTACAAATGTTATATAACAAGATCCATAACTGTGTCATGTACTTAATCTGAATTATCCCCACTTTTTACACAGACTTTTCCTTTAAACATGTTAAATTCGCAGTCCGGCGTTTGCATCACAGTTGGTGCTTCACTTTTTTTTACGTTAAACAAGGTTTGAGTTTGCCACTATCCCATATAAATGATACGTTTCTATGCCAGTGTACCTGTAACTTGAGAGTCCGAGGCTGATCTGATGCTACGGAGTGGTTCAGATTTGAAGGTGATGAATACACACAGTTTGGAAACTTTACCTTTCTTCTGCCCTCAATCGATCTATGATTCATAGATTTGGGGAATCTATATCCATGCATTTCATTATTTTTATTGTTCTAACACCGACAGAAACATTATGGTCAAATACGACAATCAGTTTCTTAAAATCTAGATATATAAAGTATCTAGAGCTCAGCTAGTGCTAAACATCGAGAACGGTGAATCAAACCGATATCTTTTCTACATAGCATTTGATGAATTTTGGTGTATTATCAGAATATATTGATGAAAAACGTCGGACCCGGTGTCCTCCACACACGGACACACTCAACTAAATTTGATTTAACTACTGTTCTGAAAATAAACCGCCATTTTTAAATGTCATATAGGAAACAACAAATGTCTATGTTTTAAAAACATTGTACTTTGCTCAAACATACATCATCATAATGATTACACAATACTTATGAACCAATTTAACACACTTTGAAAACCTATATTCGAATAAAAAAGCTTAAATCATATATACACTGAACGACTTTAAAAACGCAACAGGGAAATAAACTAAGATAACTGACATATTTCAATAGAAATTAAATTTTAATTTCATCTATTCTATTTAACAATATGTACAATTGATTTGCTTAACATTTCATTCAAATTGATCAACAATAAACTTGTTAAATTCAGAGCATAACAGTACGACCCCCAAAAACTAATACCCGTTATATCCAAACATGCGTAGGAGATGACAGGCGTGCATTGCCGCTAATGGTGCATATTGTGACTTTTGCTTTATTGGTCAGTGAATAAAGCAAAATGTATTAGGTCAACCCTTTTTTAGGCTGAAAAGTGCATATCTGCATGATAAAACAATGCGACAATTTTCAAAGGAGCGATTAGGCAATTCAAAATGTAATCATGAGACATGTTTGTATTATGATAATCACTTTTGCTATGTCGAAATGCTTTCTCTATAAAAGATCTATTTGACTATATGAGTGATCACTTATTTATACAAGATATATTTGACTATATAATTGATCACTATACAAGATCTATTTGACTATGTGATTTATTACTATACAAGATCTATTTGACAATATGATTGATCTATATACAAGATCTATTTGACTATATGTTTGATCACCATACACGATCTATTTGACTATATGATTGATCTTTATAAACGATATATTTGACTACATGATTAATCTCTATACAAGATCTATTTGACTGTATGATTGATCACTATACCAGATATATTTGACTATATAATTGATCACTATACAAGATCTATTTGACTATGTGATTGATTACTATACAAGATCTATTTGACAATATGATTGATCTATATACAAGATCTATTTGACTATATGTTTGATCACTATACAAGATCTTTTTGACTACATGATTGATCAATATACAACATATATTTGACTATATGATTGATCTCTATACAATATCGATTTGACTCTATGATTAATCACTATATAAGATCTATTTGACTATATAATTTATTTCTATACAAGATTTATTTGACTATATGATTGATCACTATACAAGATCTTTTTGACTATATGATTGATCAATATACAAAATATATTTGACTATATGATTGTTCTCTATACAAGATCTATTTGACTATATGATTGGTCTGTTTGACTATATGATTGATCACTATACAATATATATTTGACTATATGATTGATCACTATTCCATATATATTTGACTATATGATTAATCACTATACAAGATCTATTTGACTATATGATTGGTCACTATACATGCTATACAAGGTATATTGATCTCTATACAAGATATATTTGTTTGATTACTATGCACGATCTATTTGACTATATGATTGATCTCTATACACTATCTATTTGACTATACAATTGATCACTATACAACGTATATTTGACTATATGATTGATCATTATACACGATCTACTTGACTATATGATTGATCACTTATTTATACAAGACCGATTTGACTATATGATTAATCACTACACAAGATCAATTTGAATATATCGTTGATCACTATACAATATCTATATGACTATATGATTGATCACTATACAAGATATATTTGACTATATGATTGATCACTGTACAAAATATATTTGACTATATGACTGATCACTATACAAGATATATTTGACTATATGATCGATCTATATATAAGATATATTTGGCTATATGATTGATCTATATACAAGATATATTTGACTATATGATTGATCACAATACCAGATATATTTGACTATATGATTGATCACTATACAAGATCTATTTGACTATATGATTGAACTCTATATAAAATATATATGACTATATGATTGATCACTATACCAGATATATTTGACTATATGATTGATTACTTTACAATATATATTTGACTATGTGATTGATCTATATACTAGATCTATTTGACTAGATATTTTATGACTATTCAATTACTATTTGACTATATGATTCATCTTTATACAAGATATATTTGACTATATATTTGATCACTAATCACGATCTATTTGACTATATGATTGATCTTTATACAATATCTTTTTGACTATACGATTGATCACTATTCAAGGTCTATTTGACTATATGATTGATCACTATACAGGATCTATTTGACTATATCATTAATCTCTATACAATATATATTTTACTATACAATTGATTTTTATACAAGGTTTATTTGACTATATGATTGATCACTATACAAGATCTATTTGACTATATGATTGAACTCTATATAAAATATATATGACCATATGATTGATTACTATACCAGATATATTTGACTATATGATTGATTACTTTACAATATCTATTTGACTATGTGATTGATCTATATACTAGATCTATTTGACTAGATATTTTATGACTATTCAATTACTATTTGACTATATGATTCATCTTTATACAAGATATATTTGACTATATATTTGATCACTATACACGATATATTTGACTATATGATTGATCTTTATACAATATCTTTTTGACTATACGATTGATCACTATTCAAGGTCTATTTGACTATATGATTGATCACTATACAGGATCTATTTGACTATATCATTAATCTCTATACAATATATATTTGACTATACAATTGATTTATATACAAGGTTTATTTGACTATATGATTGATCAGTATACAAGATCTATTTGACTATATGATTGAACTCTATATAAAATATATATGACTATATGATTGATCACTATACCAGATATATTTTACTATATGATTGATTACTTTACAATATCTATTTGACTATGTGATTGATCTATATACTAGATCTATTTGACTAGATATTTTATGACTATTCAATTACTATTTGACTATATGATTCATCTTTATACAAGATATATTTGACTATAATATTGATCACTATACAAGGTCTATTTGACTATATGATTGATCACTATACAAGATCTTTTAGACTATATGATTGATCAATATTCAAAATATATTTGACTATATGATTGATCTCTTTACAAGATCTATATGACTCTCTGATTGATCACTATACAATATCTATTTGTCTATATAATTGATTTCTATACAAGATTTATTTGACTATATGATTGATCACTATACAATATCTATTTGACTATATGATGGGTCTTCATACAAGATATATTTGACTATATGATTGATCACTATAAAAGATCTATTTGACTATATGATTGATCACTTATTTATACAAGATCTATTTGACTATATGATTGTTCACTTATTTATACAAGATCTATTTGACTATATGATTGTTCACTTATTTATACAAGATCTCTTTGACTATATGATTGATCACTTATTTATACAAGATCTATTTGACTATTTGATTGATCAATATACAAAATATATTTGACTATATGATTGATCTCTATACAAAATCTATTTGACTCTCTGATTGATCACTATACAATATCTATTTGACTATGTAATTGATCACTATACAAGATGTATTTGACTATATGATTGATCGCTATACAAGATCTATTTGACTATATGATGGATATGTATACAATATCTATTTGACTATATGATTGATCACTATACAAGATCTTTTTGCCTATATGATTGATCACTTATTTATACAAATCTATTTGACTATATGATTGTTCACTTAATTATACAAGATCTATTTGACTATATGATTGATCACTTATTTATACAAGATCTATTTGACTATTTGATTGATCACTTTACAAGATATATTTGACTATATAATTGATCACTATACAATATCTATTTGACTAAATGATTGATCACTATACAAGACCTATTTGACTATATGAGTAGTGACTATACAAGATATAATCGACTATATGATTGGTCAATATACAAGATATATGTGACTATATGATTTACCACTATACAAGATCTATTTGACTATATGATGATTGATCACTATACATGCTATACAAGATCTATTTGACTATATGATTGGTCTGTTTGACTATATGATTGATCACTATACAAGATCTTTTTGACTATATGATTGATCACTATACGATATATATTTGACTATATGATTAATCACTATACACGATCTATTTGACTATATGATTGTCACTATACATGCTATACAAGGTATATTTGACTATATGATTGGTCTGTTTGACTATATGATTGATCACCATACAAGATCTATTTGACTATATGATTGATCACTTTACGATATATATTTGACTATATGATTAATCACTATACAAGATATATTGGACTATATGACTGATCACTATACATGCTATACAAGGGATATTTGACTATATGATTGATCCCTATACGATATATATTTGACTATATGATTGTCACTATACATGCTATACAATGTATATTTGACTATATGATTGGTCTGTTTGACTATATGATTGATCACTATACAAGATCTATTTGACTATATGATTGATCACTATACGATATATATTTGACTCTATGATTAATCACTATACAAGATCTGTTTGATTATATGATTGTCACTATACATGCTATACAAGGTATATATGACTTGACTGTATGATTGATCACTATACAAGATATGATTGATCACTATACGATATATATTTGACTATATGATTGTCACTATACATGCTTTACAAGGTATATTTGACTATATGATTGGTCTGTTTGACTATATGATCGATCACTATACAAGATCTATTTGACTATATGATTGATCACTATACGATATATATTTGACTCTATGATTAATCACTATACAAGATATATTTGACTATATGATTGATCACTATACATGCTATACAAGGTATATTTGACTATATGATTTACCACTATACAAGATATATTTGACTATATGATTGATCACTTTACGATATATATTTGACTATATGATTAATAACTATACAATATATATTTGACTATTTGATTGGTCACTATACATGCTATACAAGATCTATTTGACTATATGATTGGTCTGTTTGACTATATGATTGATCACTATACAAGATCTATTTGACTATATGATTGATCAGTATACGATATATATTTGACTATATAATTAATCACTATACAATATATATTTGACTATATGACTGGTCACAATACATGCTATACAGGGGATATTTGACTATATGATTGATCCCTATACGATATATATTTGACTATATGATGATTAATCACTATACAAGTTCTGTTTGATTATATGATTGTCACTATACATGCTATAAAAGGTATATTTGACTTGACTATATGATTGATCACTATACAAGATATATTTGACTATATGATTGATCACTATACGATATACATTTGACTGTATGATTAATCACTATACAAGATCTGGTTGACTATATGATCGATCACTATACGATATATATTTCACTATGTGATTAATAACTATACAAGATCTATTTGACTATATGATTGATCACTATACATGCAATACAAGACATATTTGACTATATGATTGATCACTAAACAAGATATATTTGACTATATGATTGATCACTTATTTATAAAAAGAGAATGATTGAGCTAATAGCGTAGTACCGAAAAACAATAAGAAAGCATGTCGAGCATGTCGAGTGCAAAAACAAAAAGAAGGCTAAAACATTACATTGTGGTTAGGTTTTATTAACACTAACACTAGATTACAATGCACTATACTTTTTGTTTTCTCAGAGTGTGTGGAAGCGAGCATGTTCGTATACAAAACACGCCTCAATCCTGATAACCAAACCAACCAGTAAAATAATGTACTTATTGCCTTGTGATGAAGAAAGTAATTTCGACAAAAGTCTGGTACATTTTATAAATTCTATAAATAGGTACTTGGTTAATTTCTGTCACTGTTCAGCAATTCTTCCGAAGTCAGTTATATATTTATTTTACGAAAACTCTATTTTCATTAAAACAAAATAATAATATTACGTTATAATGTCCATTAATATTAATATAATATATAGTGAGTATGGTTACTATATCTAAGTGTGATGTGTTAACACGTGACTGGACCACGAGATGGGGAAATGGGAGTTCTTATACAATGTGGCGTGAAGAAAACAGCAACAGACAAGTGACGGATATGCATATGATATCCATGTGAGTAGTATACTCGTACAACACACGAAATGGAGGTTTTGTCTGTTCATGAACGGTAGTGATATACTTGCTACCGTTCACGTCCCCTAGCCCCGGGTTGAGCAGAACTCAATATTCATAAAATCAATAGTACAGAATTTTAACCATCCCGAAGATGGCATGCATATGGCAGTGGACATGTTGTATTTAATGTCATCATTCCATGTCCAGCGGCGTATGGTCCCAGCATCTAATAAAATTCTATGCTCTCTCTCGCTATATATATATATGAGGGTGAGAAAATACATACATCTACAAAATACCTTTCAAAAAGCACTGGATCCCCGAGGGGATACGAACATGTTGGAATAAATTAATAGATGGGGGAAAAAAACATTTATACAGTGCTACAGTTTATAAAAACCCAAGCGCTTTCGGCTTACGCCTTCATCAGGGGATACGCCTTCATCAGGAGTACACAAACACGAAAAGAACAAATACGAAACAAAAAAACACTAAAATACAAGGCAGTTTAAATAGAACGCTTTAAAAAACAACTTATCGTTTGGCAGTGTTGCAGGGACTGGTTACTTTGAATAGACACCCTGGAGCCAAATGTGATACTAATAAAAGAACATATCTGGTTGGATGAGGGTAAAACTGTAAGGTGACATTTAGTTATGAAGAGAGAATGAAGATATGAAATAGATAACACAAACCCTACCTCAAAACCTAAAACTTAACATCGATACTGAAGGATACAGTATAAAGCAACTCCAAAGCTAATAAAAGCAATGAATAAGGCTAAACAAATAAAACAAAATAAATGGAGATATTTAGATCTAGGGAAGTAACAACATTTCTAATAATAGAACATCGCTGGTTGGATGAAGGTAAAATTGTACGCTGACATGTATGATTAGTTATGAAGAGAGAGTGTTTGAGTGAGTAACCCTACCTCAATACCTCTGAACAGAAGGCCACACGTTCAACGACTTGTCTCTGACATGCACTGAACACAATCCAAATTTGACCGACGCAGAACGTAAATTGCGTGAAACGTCCTGGATAGGAATCAACAAAGGAGAGTGACTAGATACTTTATTAGCCTTATTCATTGTTTTTATTAGCTTTGGAGTTGCTTTATACTGTATCCTGCAGTATCGATTTTAGGTTTTAGGTTTTGGGGTAGGGTTTGTGTTATCTTTTTCACATCTTAACTCTCTCTTCATAACTAAAAGTCAGCGTACAGTTTTACCCTCATCCAACCAGATATATTCTTTTATTAGTACCACATTTGGCTCCAGAGTGTCTATTAAAAGTAACCAGTCTCTGCAACACTGCCAAAGGATACGTTTTTTTTAAAGAGTTTTATTTAAACTGCCGTGTATTTTAGTGTTTTTTTGTTTCGGTGTACCACTGATGAAGGCGTACCCCTGATGAAGGCGTAAGCCGAAAGAGCTTGGGTTTTTATAAACTGTAGCACTGTATAAATGTTTTTTTCCCCATCTATAAATTTATTCCAACATGTCCATATTCCCTCGGGGATCCAGTGCCTTTTGAAAGGTATTTTGTAGATGTATGTATTTTCTCACCCTTATATATATATATATATATATATATAGCTAGAGAGAGCATAGAATTTTATTAGATGCTGGGACCATATGCCGCTGGACATGGAATGATGACATTAAATACAACATGTCCACTGCCATATGCATGCCATCTTCGGGATGGTTAAAATTCTGTACTATTGATTTTATGAATATTGAGTTCTGCTCAACCCGGGGCTAGGGGACGTGAACGGTAGCAAGCATATCACTACCGTTCATGAACAGACAAAACCTCCATTTCGTGTGTTGTACGAGTATACTACTCACAGGGATATCATATGCATATCCGTCACTTGTCTGTTGCTGTTTTCTTCACGCCACAGTGTTTGTGTACCACTGATGAAGGCGTAAGCCGAAAGCGCTTGGTTTTTTATAAACTTTAGCATTGTATAAATTCAACATTGAAGTACATTAGCAACTTTATTATTTAATTGTTTTGTAATTTTGATAATATTTCTTTTACTGATTTTAATGATTTATTGCAGTAGCTATAACTTCAAACAGAAAGTACATACTGTAGAAAACAAACAGACAGACGGATTTATCTCTTTCGCCGCCACTGTCAAACACATGTGCATGTTGATAGGGTTTACACTGTTCGCCCCTCAGTAAGAATGTTTCCATAGCACTTTATAAGTGTAATAGAACCGGAAGGTTTTCAGTAAAATGTTAGCAGAAGACATTTCTTAAGGTTAATGGAAATATACGTCTCGGGAATTTGCACGTTATAATCATCAAGTCGGGGACTTTACTATTTAATTGTGTCGTCATTTCGTAGACGAAAATAGTTATTTTCCTTGATGTATTGCAGCTGCCATAACTTAAACTTGACATAATGTAGAAAACATACAGACGGTTTATTGTAATTGTTCTCTCGGTAATATGTACGTTATTATCCTCAAGAGGAGTTTTGCTTATGTAAATCACATATCCCTCATGTGCAACTCTTAATGATGACGGAATACTGGCTAACAATTTGACAACACTTTTATAGAAAAAAGCGACATAATACTACTGATGCGAGACCTGGATGCAATCTAACCACATATGCAATTTGTTAATTTGATATTATCATGCAAACTAAAACCATATGTTATATTACCTTCTTTTCATCATATACGTTTTGTGTTTAAATCATCTAGTAATGTACATAAATACTACTACTTCTACTACTACTACTACTACTACTACTACTACTACTACCACTACTACGTATACTAATACTACTACTAATAATAATAATAGTAATATACATACTACTACTACTAATAATAATAATAATAACTACAAAGAAAAGTTTTTTTCACTGCAGCTTTATTTCAATGCAGGCAACAATTTTTTTCAGACATCCATAAACCCCTACTATATCATTTATGTTTCAACAAATACTCAGGACAATCTAAAAACTAGTACTATTCTTGTAGTTGATGATGTATATGTTATAAAGAAAACGGTACTAACTGTGCTGTTTCTATTTCGTTTGAAGAGACAATAACGTAATGTTTTCTCTGTGCATTTATTGTAAGAGACCACACACGTCGTTATCACGTTCGATGGTTTGTGGCGCTTTTTTTTTAAAAAAACTATTGGCGTAATTTGAAACTGAAGAGACTTAACGGTATGATTAATTCTGAGTTATGACAGTCTGATGTTCCAAATAATTAAATTTATGTCATAAGCAGTGGCACATATCAGAGTTTTACCATGACACCAACGTGTTCTCCTTTAATGATTTGAAAGTCAAATACGTCACTGCAATCCGGTGGGTAAATGTTAACTTATTTTGTGGACTTTAATATCAGATTTGTCACATTTGTAAGTAAAACAAACATTCAAACTTTGAATACTTCTGGGCTTAAAATATATTCGTGAAAAGGTTAAAATGTTTCATCGCATACATTAGGACATGTGCCTGTGGGAGGGAGTAATAACACAAGTTAATATTATCGATCATCGACTAGTGGTTTAGCATCACATTAATGACTTCGCATGGGGGCATGGGTATTTACGTTATGTGACCCTGAGTGAGGCTTTGACTTATGAGTTTTGTATATATTATTCAGTTTGTTGAATCCCACATTTGCACACTCATGTAAGCTCTTTTATGTTTTAATTAGTGTCATTTTGTCAGATGTATACATTGTCAATAGATTCAGCAGATCCATTTCGACTATAAACCACATCGACTATACATCAGTCGGGTTGTCTGCATATTCATATCCCTTTATGAGACTCTATGGACATCGACTCTATAATGCATACACTGTCCCATTTGGGATGCGTTAATCCATCATAATCATGAATCAGTCTGATTCTACACGTCGGCTATCTACCACATCGACTATAAATCAGTCAGGTTCTCCACACCTTGCGAGACTATATGAGCATATGTCATGCAGTGGCTGATTTTAGTGATCTCTTGGTAGAATAATTCACTAAATGTTGACACACAAGGAATTAATCGACGGCACGGAGTAATGTAATGCTCTAGAAGAGAGTTATTTAAACACGGCGGATGAAACTCTTACATGTGGTTGTAGTTTACAGTTTCCTGGCGTATAGTTTATTTTAAAAAAAGGTTGCGGCCTTTTTTGTCACTGACTGTTCCAAGGCGATAGCCCTATTGTCAACCCTGTTGTGTTTGTGGTGTCTTATTGGTCTTTTATTCATCTTTAAAGCTGTTCTTTGTTTATGTGTGTGTTAACTTTATGGTTGAGTGTCGTCCTTGAATGCTACTTTTCCTGTTCGATGTTCAGTATATCTACTTATACATGGTACATCATAAGAATCTGAAGGCCGGCTGTTAAAATACTGAACGATTGTTGTTTCATATGTATGTGAATAATAATTAAAAACATCTATCTAGTCATACGTGTTTTGCTGCTAAGGCAGATATTTGATACTATTCATTCAAATTTTAATAAATACACGGAATGTTATACATGAGTGTTTTTAGATATGATTTGAATAATTTGTCATTTATGTCATTTGCCAAATAAATGGGCAACTCAATTTCATATCGGTGTATCTCGTTTATTTATTCCATTAAAAGTGTATACTTTGAATTGTCATCAAACGCAGCGCATCTCGTGAGTGAGAGAAGATCACTAATGCAAGGTCATCATAAACTCTATTTTGTTTCTACTTCGGTTACGAAACACAGTTCATGAATTATTCATTTGAGATGCGTCATCAACTGTTGTCATAAAAGAACGATCGAGAAGGGACAAATAATTAACTTTCGAAATATAGATTGCCCTCCCTCCATAGATTTACAGCTACAAATTAGTGGATGCGATTTTACAATTAACTTCGGAGAATTGCCAAATTATTACCAATATGACCTTTCAGAAAACAGTTGTGCTGAACATAGGACTAAAATCTAATAAAAAATAGTATATTAGCAAATATCTTCTGATTGTCTGCGACGGTATGATTCTCTGATGTAAAAGGTATTAGATTACACTCGGAAATCGTGGCTATCTCTTCGGTAAATAATACTTATAGTATTTATTGAAAAATGAATAACAGTGATAAAAATCTGATGATTGAAGTGAAACGAGTCTGTCTGGGATTTTCTTAGTTGCCGCCGACTCAAAACGTGAACGGCCAATCCTCTGTGACTTTCACTAAACAGACAAATACCCGGCAGATAAGTTGTACATATAAGACGCTGTCCACACAAAACCAATCCTAATGACTTAAAACTTGGCGGAAAAAACAAACATCCTGAAAATTTAACGCATCTGATTTGAATACCAAATCCCCTCATTTTACATACAAATACCAAGTAAAGGCCCTCTTGTGTCACTAAAATAGTCTGTTTTTTTGATAACATCGAATATTGAATATTCATGATTTGATACACCAGCACGCTAACTTAACTTTTCCCTATTCTGTATACACCGAAAATGTTTCTTTAAATTAAGTTTTACAATCAATATTACATTAACGTTTCTTTTTTATAGAAACATAATTACAGAATAATAATGACAATGCATAAAATACGTTATTATCAGTCTTTATTACAATAAACACGTAATATGATCATAATGAAAAACTGAGTATATAGAATTTGTAATTGAAACTTTACCAGAGGAGTTCAACTTATGAACAGATTTGTAATGGCTCGAAAAATATATTAGCTTACTTTTCATTATAACAGACTTTCAGTTTAGTATTCATGACATTAGTTAATCATTCCGCAATGCGTTGTCGGTGATTTTAAAGTGTTTTTAATCATTGCTGATCAATAATCTTTCACTCGTCGGCCTTAAGAGCTTTTTTAACACCTGTTATGACTTCTGCAATCGACGTTTCAGGATACCGCATATTGCAAAATCCACTGCAACAGAGAACTTCGGCATCTATTATTCCTTGAGTGTAAAGTTAACTATCCTTGCTTTAATTTAATAATTGTTGACACACTGTCTTGGTGGAAGATCCTGTTCCATCATGAACTGGAAACACTCGTGTCACAAACCGGAATAAGGTTTAAAACATGTTTAATATTGTACTCAGAGTTGACTTATATTCCTTTGTCACTAATTCTTACATCCGTGTTGTCTTTATAGCACACTCCTGTCCATTTCATAAATCCAAAGGAATAACACTTAACGAACTTAGGTTTATTATCATCGTCGTGGCCGTTCCTGGGGTAGCAGACTCTTCTTCTCCAATAGCTTCCAAGTAAAACATCGCCTCTTCAGATGTAATAGTTTTTTTGTTGACCAATGTTGATTTGTTAAGTAAAGCCTCCAATATCCAGTGTTTTCCTTTCGATATTTTCGAGATATTTTAGTTATAGTCTCAACTGAAGTACCCAATCTTGATTCCATTTCACGTTGTGTTGGTGAATTGTTTTTCGCGATCTTACGAATCCAGACTTTACTACCTTAAGTTAGACTCTTGATCCTACTGGTTAAATATACATTACATAATATATAGCAATATATACCCTGTCCAAAACGTTCAGGACCACCATATAAAACTATATATAATTGTTTAATGTTCATCTTTGCATTATTTTCCGTTACAATTTCTTATTAAATCAAGAATAACTCATTAGCAATATGTTGAATAAGGGGTGATCCAAAACAATTTCAGAATGATTAAGTAAATGTGTATCCACCGTTTTTACGCTATAACATTGTTTGATTACCCGTTACGCATCAACCCTGCAGACAATTATTACTCGTTACGCAAAATATCTGCAGACAGTTATGAGCCGTTACGCATTAACTCTGCAGACTATTGCACTGAACCAATATTTTCAGCAATCCTTAAGCTTAATTTCATCAAATTATATACTTATGGTTGATGCATTTTTTTTATCAAACCATTTGGTTAAGAAACATTGCCAAATTATAACACGCTTGCCTAAAAATCACTTCTATAACGGCTGTTTGTATTTATATTCGTGTGTAGGTATATTTTGATTACTAAACTTCTAATTAACTAGAACACAACGGTTAGAACTTTTATTTATAATTTCGGATTCCATATAAACTATGTCTTGCCGTCATGCTGTAAATTGTTATATATAATTGTAAATTTAATACACTAGATTTAAAACAAAATGAAGTCGTAACTATTCGTATGTTTCAGAAGGAATTACCTAAAGTTCAGCAAACAAGAACAGCACTGACTTGGTGGTTAACCATGAGCGTACCGTGACACGACCAATAATGCCTTGTATCAGTTACTAAACATTCTAAATGAGTTAAGAACGTTTTATGACCATTTACCATTGCATGACATTATACAGTCTATAATAATTAGATTTACTATATTGTATTAAGCTTCAACAAAAAGCGAAGTTTTATATGGGTTTAATAATTTGACAAGAGGCCTGAAGATTTAAATTTGTTCTTGATATACTTGTGTTTACTATTTTACCATATTTCATAAATGAATTATATGTGCAGTTGACTAGATTTAAAGCGATATGTTATGTTTAACTTTGTACTGGTGACCTAGTTTATAATAGAAATAATTTCACATATTGGTTGCAAGTAATGCCTTCTTAATATTTAATTCCTGAGATGCTTTAAGAACACCACAGGAACAACGATTTAGCTACGATCGTAAATGGTTCTACAAATTGATCCCATCTGTTGTTTTGTTTGCCGTTGATATTGTCTTCTGTAACTCTTTATTACTCAAACAATCGTGTAGAACCCGCTCTTCCCTCCTCGCAAAATGTTACTGCGGTTTAATTTACCCCTCCATACTCTTTTTATATATTTGTTACATGGTGCATATTTGAAAATATCGCATTATGGAAGTTACTGAAGGTGGAATCAGACATAATTTCAGATGGCAGCGAAGTCTTTATGTTTTAATGTATTGATAAATTAAAATAAACAGAAAATAACAAGTCTCGTACAAGAGTAAAATACAGTAAGTAAACTTTATGTGTTGTCTTGCACATCAAGCCATACTTGGAATTTCACGTTTACTAGAGATAATAAGCCATACTTGGAATTTCACATTTACTATAGATAATAAGCCATACTTGGAAGTTCACGTTTACTATAGATAATAAGCCATACTTGGAATTTCACATTTACTATAGATAATAAGCCATACTTGGAATTTCACGTTTACTATAGATAATAAGCCATACTTGGAATTTCACGTTTACTATAGATAATAATCTATACTTGGAATTTCACATTTGCTATAGATAATAAGCCATACTTGGAATTTCACGTTTACTACAGATAATAAGCCATACTTGGAATTTCATGTTTACCATAGATAATAAGCCATACTTGGAATTTCACGTTTACTATAGATAATATGCCATACTTGAAATTTCACGTTTACCATAGATAATTGCCTCCGCGTACAAGCAGCGTCCTCTCAAAAACTTCTCGGAATTACAATAGATCAACATCTAAAGTGGGATATTCAGATAAGCAAAGTCTGTAGTCTTATATCGAGTAAATTCCCAATTTTAAGACGAATATATAAATAGCTGACACTTGATATGAAAAACCTATTCTATAAATCATATTTATTTCCAATATTTGATAATTGATTTCTCCTCGTAAATCAAATTTTACAAAAGCTTATTACTTTGCAAAAAATAATTACACACCTGTACAAACACCGTCTACAAATACTTGAAAAAATATAAATTTCAAAAGGTGTTCTAGATGATCAAACAATTCATAATCTTGCACAAACATATAGAAGTAAATTAATAACATTTTCTGAAAATAACAGATATAATTTAAGATCATGCATAAACATGCCATTAAACATCCTAGTCCTAAATTCGAACTTTTAAAACAAAAATATTTTACCTTTGTTGCCATGCAGACTTGGAATTTAATCTTAGAAAAAATCAGGACTTCTGTTTCTATTTGTGCATTCAAGAACAATTATAAGCTATTTCTATTTCAAAATAACAAGGTGTTTTGCTCAAACTAAGTTGTGTTAATAGTGAATACTTTTTTGCGTGCCAGCTTGTAATATATTATTTGTGTTTTTGCATGTATTCACTTGATATTGTGTATTAGTATTGATGCTTTGTTATTAGAAGGCCTTGTGGAAGATAAGCGTGTATATGCAATTATTTGCATAATCCTAATGAGTTATACATTCATGAAATAAAGAATTCAATATAATTATTATTATTATTATTTTTTTTGTCCATAAGATCCCAAATACCACAGAACTCCGTGCAACATTACTATTACTATGCCTAGAAATGCAATTGACCAATTCATATAACATGACAAAAGCCATAAATGAACAGTAGAAAATGTCCGCTTTCTTTTTTCTACAGAAATCTAAAGATATAAATTCTTATTGTATGGCCAAAAAAATAACTTAACAGCAGAAGATGTTCACTTATTTTCTGCAGAAGTCACAAGCTGTGCTTTCTGTAGATGGGAGAGAAGCAACACATTCTGGAGAAGTCAAACACATTGCACATACAGTTGATTTAACGGTACAACTTGCACAACTAAGTTGTGTTAATAGCGAATACCTTTTTTGCAAGCCAGCTGTTATTTGCATGTATTCACCTGATATTGTGTATTAGTATTGATTCTTTGTTATGAGAAGGCCTTGCGGAAAATAAGCGTTTATAGGCAAATGTTTGCATAATCCTAATGAGATGTACATTCATGAAATAAAGAATTCAATATAATCATTATTGTTATTATTGTCCAAAAGATCCCAAATATCACAGAACTCCATGCAACATTACTATTACTATGCCTAGAAATGCAATTGACCAATTCATATAACATGACAAAAGCCATAAATAAACAGTAGAAAATGTCCGTTTTCTTTTCTCTACAAAAATCTAAGGATATACATTCTTCTTGTATGGCGAAAAGCCATAACTTAACAGCAGAAAATGTTCACTTTTTTATGCGGAAGTCACACGCTGTGCTTTCTGTAGAAGTGAGAAGCAGGAAATTCGGGAGAAGTCAAACACATTGCAAATACAGTTGATTTAACGGTACAACTTGCACAGCTTTCGTCTTGTTAAAGTTTTAAAATATGAATCATAAATGAAATACAATAACATGATATAGCTATGCCATTCCGATTGATTTACATACCCCCAATTTAACTGTATGATCAAGCAATCAAACGACATAATCACCTAGTATAAAGATGATTAAAGATGATCTTAAAATGTGTTCTGTTGTATAATAATTTGTTTTGGAAAGAGTAAATAATGTTTTAACGCATTTCGAAACCACTGAAACATTTTTAAGAAAACGTTTGATTCAATCAACATTTAAAAGTTACAGGGTTTGAAATATGTCGACATTACTGAGAGCCTCAATGCACACGCTGCTCGATAATACGTTAATGCACTGAGGTGTTTCTGACTTGGTACATGTACCTGTATTTACACGATAAATGCGAATTTACCTGATTTGAATGCTTAATATGTGAAGCATATATTACTGTGTTTTGTTGTTGCTTTTTGTATGATCAAGTAGTCGCTGGCCGATGAATAACTGCCTTATTGGCTATACTTATCGAATCGAAAGCGTTTCCTCTCTTATTCTTATCATTACACATAAACCGATATAAGAAAAAATGTTTTATGGAGTCTATACAGATCAAGTTAGTATGCACATGATAAATTGAATAGGCCAAGTTTTGATCAATAATGTTGTTATAGTTTTCTGGACTGCCTTTTGATATTTTATTTCACCTCGAGACATTGACTGAACTGTATGCATGTCGATGTTTATAGTAGACAGCACATTTCCAATCCCTCGCTGCTAATGTTATATAAACGTGTCAATCTAATTTGAAAGCAGGCCAACCTTGTTAGATTGCCAATTTACTCAAAGAGCCCAAGAGCATAACTTGTTATGATTCTGATTGATGTTTCTTCAAGCGCCAAGATATATTGATAAAGTATAGAATATAAATGCTTCGCTTTCAATGAGATTTAAAAAACCTCAAAATGGTGTCCTTCAGTTTGCTTATATAAACCGATGCTCACTTTTTACCAAAGCCTGTGATGAAGTGAAATTTAATTTGTCAGGTATAACATTTTAAAAGGTAAATGATATGATCTTAAAATGAATACTGAAAAGGTGATCCCTTGGAAGCAACAAACACAAACAAGGGAGAAAAGTAGCAGACTAGGTTGTATTGCGTTTGTTTAAACCTTGAAATGGTTACTATATATTTACTTATTCGTACTGATGATAGGAAAATGTGATGTGATACATATGAATGGCTTGATCATAACATAGAAGTTGTGGCAGTCACATAGACAAGTGTTTAAAAATCCCCATTACAATCAATTACCAAATAAACATTGTTGGTAGTTGGCTAATTAAATGACCATTATAACGAATTAAACAGTTAATTTTATAAAGGATGTGCGAGTCATCAACGCACACAGTACATACTTAAAAAGAAATCCCTTGGAAGCATTATTCTACTTTGAAGCCACAAAGATTGGGCTTGATGATTCCAAAGGACCAGTAAGTAATAACACTACCGATATGTAGTTTGGGCAACATTTTACGGCCGCCACGCAGCACTAAACAACCCTAGTGTGAATGTCAACCCATGTTTTAAATGTTTGTCTTAAACAACGTATCTTTTAGTAAGAATAGCACATGTTGTTCTTGATATGTATTGACACAAGTGAGTATATTAACACCCAGTGCTTTCTTGCAGGGTGTGTAAAATGCTTTTGAACTTAAATAGTACTGAATTCGGATGATTGCATTCCATGAGTATGTGCTTTTGTTCTGTCTCAGTGGTAGAAATCCTTCACTCGTGTAGTTTAACTGAAAATCATATAACATATTAAGCGATCACAAACCGTTTTTATTTTAGATTCTAATGCATATTCTTTACACTATCTACGCAGTTTGTATGTAAAATGCTAAATAACTTAGACAAATACGTTATATGCAGTGACTTATTATTTATTTCAATAACACGATGACCACATGCTTCTCTTGTCTGTAGAAAAGTCTACTTCCAATGTTAAATATTATCTAAGCATAGCAGGAAATTTTATTAAAATAACGTGTGTGTATATATATATAGAGAGAGAGAGAGAGAGAGAGAGAGAGAGAGGGAGAGAGAGATGGAAAAAAAAACACTTTTACATTGCTACGGTTTAAAAAACAAGCGTTTCTGGCTTACGCATTCATCAGGGATACACAGACACGAAAAGAACAAAAACCAAACAAAACAACACTAAAGTACACGGCTGTTTAAATAACACTGTTTAAAAAACAACTTATCGTTTGGCAGTGTTTGCAGGGACTAACCACTTTGAATAGATACTTTGGGGACAGTTAAAGAACATTTCTGGTTGAATAAGTGTAAAACAGTACGCTTACATTTAGTTATGAAGAGAGAGTGTAGATGTGAAAAATATATGAAAAATCCTACCTCAAAACCTAAACCTAAAATCGATACGGCAGGATACAGTATAAAGCAACTCCAAAGCTAAGGAAAACTATGAATAAGGCTAACAAAATAAAATAAATGGAGAGATTTTGATCAAAGAAGTAACAATAGTACTAACTAGAACGAATTCGACGGCACGCCATCGCAAATACCGACATTTTCTTCTTCAAACACGTTATATTCCACGCCTTATCCTATTTTCTTTCTACAATATTATATTTTTAAAATAAATTGCCACTTTGAAATAAAAACAATCACATGTGGCATTCCAGACCATAATTACTTTGCTTACAATTATTATAACACTCACACAAACAGAAGAAAAAAAAGGTATGCGCTGATTAAGGTTTAGCAACATTCTATCCAAATTATCACCGTCACAGTCGGCTTTCCTGTCATATAATCTTATCAGATACCTGTAAAATACCAAAAACATATGATTCACATATTTTAAATTATACTCCATATATCATTAAACAAGAAATACTTGACATGCGTGTTAATCTCACGTGTGAATCTCATGAACCCATGTGAGATTCACACGCGTGGACTCTTCGTCTACGCGTGTGGATCTCACGTTACACCGGTATGTGAAAAAAGTGTTACATTGGAAAAAATAATGTTCAGCATATTCTACTTCAAACCCGCACTCGCATTATTACACAAATTGCTCATTCTGGCATGTAAAACAGAAAATAATCGCTGACCACCGAAGTAGTATTTTGGTACCTTTGTATTTGGAAATACAGATGTTAATAGTCTTCTCTGGAAAATTGATATAGTTTCCGAATTTCGTATTTCTACTGACAGATTATTCCATAGGTTAAGAGAAGACGGAACAAAGCATTTATTGTATATTTCAGTTTTCCTAGCAATAGTGGCATAGTTGTCGTTATTTCTGAAAGATTATGCACTGACATCTCCTACTAGCTGCGGGAACGATAGAGGATTCACATTACATGAGAATAACCTCAGGTAGCTATACAAATATGCACATTATAAAGACGCCAGATCAATACTGATACAATAAATTTAAAATATAATTATTTATTATAGAATTAAATGCATAATAACGAACTTTCTTTAACGTAGGATCTTTAAGATACAAGTATAAACATTAAATATTATACGTGGAGAAAATGTTGTACTTACTTACTTACACTTACCAACGGATTCGAACCCGCAGCCCTAGACACCAACCTCGCCCAATAGCAGACGCCTTAGTTTAATCAGCCACCTAGTCAAACTAAATAAATTGATTTCGGAAACCGGTATCACTTAATGTCTTACTCTTGAACGCGTCGGATATCTTCGGACTTTTCCGTCAAATAACGACAACCATAGCGTATATTGATACGATAGAGGATTCACATTACATGATTATACCTTCAGGTACCTATACAAACATTCACCATAGAAAGAAGCCAGATCAATACCAATACAATGAATTTAGAATATAATTATTTATTTGAGGGAATTAAAAGCATAATAATGAACTTTCTTTAACGTAGGATGTATAAGATAATGTACATTATATGCGGAGAAAAGTTTGTACAAACCACTTACCAATGGATTCGAAGACAACGTTATAAATTGATATAATCAGTATGATTCTACTGTTTTGCAAAACATTTAATCTGTTGAAAGTAACTGTATTTAGAAGACTAAACGTTACCAGCCGATTCTAGTTTGCTTGGTCAATCAAATCGCATGGCTGTCCAATTTGTCATTGCAATATCCGGCCTTAAATACCGCAGACATCGCTTACATTATATTTAACAAAGGCCAATACAAGTTAATCATCCTTTGCATAAAATGGCCAATAATGTATCAGATTAATATATTTGTCAAAAACGAGAGGTTGTTCAGTAACATACCAAACATGGCGTCCAATATATAATAATGAACTACAATATATTATGCAATCAAAATATAACCATTTGGTTACCTGCATACTATTGCAATTTCGGACCCACATGTACAACATAATATTTCCACATTTCCTTGACCGTTCTGGACGTTTTGCCCTTGTTAACTTTATACTCGTATGTTAGCTTCTAGATGACTTTTTATCAGTGTTATTGTTGGTTGTCTTGACTGCGCGTTTTTGTTTTGACTGTTTTCTTTGAATTCTGTTCGACATTTTAGTCTGCAATAATACCCAACAATACCAAACTTATTAAAATTCTGCAAAAGCAAACGGTGCAACTTCACTTTAGCAAAGGGCATTATTATATAAAGTTAGCTTGTACTTATAAATGCACTAGCTTTGCATAAACATGAACAATTTATTAAAAGGCAATGGTGTGCAGAAACTGGATATTGGCACTCGGGAAAACATTGACACGAGGGCTTTAGCCAGTGCCAATATCCCACTAGGTGCGCCAAAATCCAGTTTCGGCACACCATTGCCGTTTAATGTTTTTTTTTAATGCACACGATGTACGATGAAACAAAACTACAGGAGGAATAACCTTTAATGAATGTTTTTTCTACACATGATTTTTTTGTCATTTTCCTTAAAGATTATAGGAGGATGCCTAATTCAATCTAGAATATAGCATAAATGATAAATGTCAAAAGATATGTTTGTTGAATGTAATGTTATATCTAACAAATTTGTGAATATATATTCAGGGTGTATTCTGTTCCAATTTACTTTCAATGATCCATCAGAGTTTTAAATAATTAAAAGTTCACTCTCAGCTCGGTTGCTTTCTCTAAATATAGCATAATCTATGTCACCCAGGTCTTGTATTTGGTATTGTAGTATGTACTCTTTTAGTATTCAATTTGGTGTGTACTAGAAGAGAGCTGTATTTATAGTATTTATAGTTACGTTTACTGGCTTGTAATGTCCAATCTGTGTATACTGACCAATACATGTCCGTCATGAGTGAGTGAGTGATTGAGTGAGTGCGTCAGTGAGTAAGTGGTGAGTGAGTGAGTGAGTGAGTGAGTGTGAGTGAGTGAGTGAGTGAGTGAGTGAGTGAGTGAGTGAGTGAGTGAGTGAGTGAGTGAGTGAGTGAGTGAGTGAGTGAGTGAGTGAGTGAGTGAGTGAGTGAGTGAGTGAGTGAGTGAGTGAGTGAGTGAGTGAGTGAGTGAGTGAGTGAGTGAGTGAGTGAGTGAGTGAGTGAGTGAGTGAGTGAGTGAGTGAGTGAGTGAGTGAGTGAGTGAGTGAGTGAGTGAGTGAGTGAGTGAGTGAGTGAGTGAGTGAGTGAGTGAGTGAGTGAGTGAGCAATTATCTATACGTTCTATATGTTTACATTATTACAGGTTTCTTATATGTGCAAGCTTGCGTTTGACATTTCTAGGTATTCTTGAATGTTCAGGCATAATACAAATATTTCAGAGAAGTATTGATGTTTATTGTCCCGTCGTTTTAATTTAGTGAGTTTTCAGAGGTTATCTGCATAATGTCTACCAGTAAAACCCCCATGATAGTTGACAGAGAAGTAGATGATACAGTCGTTGAATGCCAGTGGTTATGTGGTAACGGCTACCAGCCAAACCCGTTACACCCCACCCCACCCAAACCCGCTATACCCCCACCAAACCCGTTGTACCCACACTCGCTCAGTATACCCCTTTATTGCAAAGCAATCCTATTGCAGGTATCGGACGTGGATCAATTAGACATGTAGGTGTACAGAGTTTGGACATCAAACCCAAGGTTCAGATAGGTCCGTCGGCACTATTTGGTGACTATTATGGTACTACACCCAAAACTAGCCAATGCTACTTAAACCCCACCCCCTTCCACTTCAGTACCAAATAATCCATTATTTTCAGTGGATGACCCGATCAGAAAGGTGAAGTCACATACTATGAGTGGAGATTCGAGGTGAAATGTTTTAAACCTTCAGCTATAATGATTCAGGCTATTGGGCGGTATCTGCGAGGTATGGCGAGACATACCATCATAGTTTTAGGTGAGAGAGCAACCATTAAAGTGATACTGAAGCGCAGGGATACAACCTTTTGGGTATATGTCGACTCAGGACATGATTATGCAGGAGTTTTGTAATTCTTTCCAGAGGGAAGGGGAATCGGTGACCACGTTCGGTTGTAGGCAGGAGACACTTCTGAAGGCTGCGATTGAGCACGGCCACGTTAGAGAAGAGGATAGGATGCCCTCCTCAGGCAGAAGTTCTGGTCCTCATTTCGAAGTGAGCTCCTTAAGAGCCACACCCGCCATAAGTTTGACTCCATCAACAACTATGTTGAATTACTGCGGGAGATCAGGAGTGTTGATATGCAGCTGAACTTGCCGAAGGAAACTGGCCCACTTCCATCAAAGAAAGTATTCCATTAGCCCACGGTAGAGAGTAGCCAGGATAGACATGGGTTGGAGAGAGAGAGTTCACCTTGCAGATCCAAGAGATTAGTATCTCAGATCAACTCAGTTGTTAAACAGCTACAGGAACAGTACCTAGTCCTCTGGAAACTGCAAGAGTTTAACAGAGGGCAGTACGATAACGACAACTAAGGCCAGAACAACAATAACGGTGGTAACAACAACCGAGGCAGTACAACAATAGAGATGAGTACAACAACCGAGGAAGCAACAACCGAGGAAACAACAACCCTATAATTCCCTTGACATACGTCCTTTGTAAAGGCCAACACATATTATAACAGCAGTTGGTTGGTTCTTCCAACACTAGCATTGTTTCCTTTGACAATGTTCTGTCACTTAGTGATAAGCCAGTGCTCAACTCTCTCGAGTCACTCGGTCTTAAAGTGACCATTGCGGATGGTTCGATACTGAGTTATCTGGGATATATCGAGTATCCTATTTTAATGCCGTATTTATCTGATTTTGAATTCAGTGTTCCTATTTTAGTTGAACCGGGTTCTAAATCCAACCGTTCCTGCCCTGTAATTATAGGAACAAATGATATTTGTTTGTGTAGAGACTATATATTTGATAATCCTCCCACAGATACAATTCAAGAGTCATGGAAAATTGCTATTTATAGTATTCAATATAAAACAGTTACTGTCAAATAAACCAATACGCATACAGCGTTGCGCAATATAAAACCATTACTATAAATGGTATTGCCCGCCATGTTGATGCTGATGTAACAGAAGTGGTTACAGAGAACTTGGAAAACTGTAAACTGCTAACAGTTTGTCCAAGAGTGATCAATATTGATCAGAAGAGGTCATGTTCCAAAGTTCAGGTTAAACTTTGCAATATGTCGGCCATATGTGTCACAAAAAGATCCAAGTCTGATATGTGTCTCATAAATGAGGTTAACGTTGTTGATTCAGAGTCTATGCCCAGCAAGTCCGAGGAGAACAGAAAATATTCTCCTCTGGATGATCTGAAGGTGAAGATTGCACTTGAAAATCTGAACCCAGAGCAATTGCATAGACTCAGACAAGTATTGGGCAAGTGGGACAGCATATTTTCAAAGGGTCCCACAGATTTGGGGGAAACTGATCTAATCAAGCATAAGATAGTGCTTGATGATGAGAAGCCCTTTAAACAGCCATACAGGAATTTACCACCGGGAATGTATGTGGAGGTGCGTCAGGATATTACAGCTATGTTAGATGCAGGTGCGATCAGGGAATCGGATAGTCCTAACTCCTCTAAGGTTGTGTTAGTCAGGAAACGGGTCAATAGCTTAAGTTTCTTTATAGATAACAGGACCCTCAATGCAAAGACCCGGAAATATGCTTACATGCTTCCGCGGTTCGATGATACTGTCAATATCTTGCAAGGGGACTAAGTTTTTCTCCAAACCCGACCGAATATCCGGCTATTGGCAGGTCGATATGGAGGTAGATCACAAAAAGCATACAGCATTCTCGGTGGGTCCGCTCGGCTTTTATGAAGCGAACCGCGTGAGTTTTGGTTTGTGTAACGCTGGGGCTACATTTCATCGTCTGATGGAACCATGTATGGGAGAAATGCATTTCAAAGAGTGTCTCATTTTCATAGATAACATCCTAATTTTTTTCAAGACGTTTGAGGAACTTATGGTACGTTTAGAGGCAGTGGTTGCACGCTTACATCAGCATGATCTTAAGGTAAGTCGTTTATCTGGGTCTTGGTATATCTGAGGAAGGTACTTACACAGAGAAAACATCTGCGATTAGAACTGAGGAAGACTTACACAGAGAAAACATCTGCGATTAGAACTTGACAAAAGTCCAAAAACATTAAGAGCTACGTCAGTTTGTAGGGTATGTGGGGTACTATCGCCGCTTTGTCGAGAACTTTTTGCAGATAGCACAGCCATTAAATTCTCTATTAGAAGGACATGGCATGACCAAGGCGTCTCGAAAGAACAAGTCCAAAAATAAATCGGTAGCTCTTTTGACTTGGGGCGATGCCCAAGAGACTGCCTTTGCTACTCTCATAGACAAATTGACCTGTACTCCAATCTTGGCTACACTAAAACATTTGTCGTGCATACAGATGCTAGTGGTTCTGGTTTAGGTGCAATACTATATCAAGAGCAAGATGGTGAGAAAAGAGACATTGCCTATGCAAGTCGTGGGTTAAGACCTAGTGAACGGCGTTACCCATCTCATAAGCTCGAGTTTTTGGCGTTGAAATGGGCTGTGTCAGATAAATTTCATGATTATCTCCTAGGGACCACTTTTGAGGTGATAACTAACAACAGAAAAACTGGGCAGAAAAACGTCGATACCGACAGTCTCTCACGTTTATCACAAATATTCCCAGACGTGGTCGAAGCTATCTGCCACGCGTCCACGCAGCCAATGTCTCAGTGCCCTCAATCGAAGGTGTTTCAGATGATTCAGCGCCTCATTTGGCCGATGAGGAGGTGTTCCGTCTGAGCATTTTAACAAGATTAAGTGGGGCAGAGAACAGTTGCCGATAAAACTTTAGCGAAAGTTATTGACCTCAAGAGTAAGGGTTTTCAGCCCAGGGAAGAGGACCTCCGGAGAGAAACTGTGTCTGTGCAGAAATTTCTCCGTGAGTGGAACCGCCTTGAAGTCGAAAATGTCGTTCTCTACAGAACCACTTCTCTTGATGGTAAATTAATCAGACAGCTTGTAATCCCAGTGTCATACCCAAGTCTTAAAAGGTGTCCATAACGATACGGGCCATCAGGGTAAATAAAGGACTCTGTGGTTAGCAAGTCAAAGGTTTTATTGGCCACGTCTGGAGAAAGACGTGAATCATAAGGTTGAGTCTTGCGACAGATTTATACGCAGAAAGACCCCAGTTAGGGCAATGGCCGAATTAATACAAATTCACACCAACCACCCTATGGAGCTTGTCAGCATAGACTTTTTGTCTCTAAAACGGTCAAGGGGAGGGTTTGAGAATATTTTGGTGATAACCAGATATGCTCAGGATATTCCTTGCCGTAACCAGACGGCTCAGTCTACAGCTAAAGCCCTCTATGACACTTCTTTCGATATTACAGTTTCGCAGAAAGGCTTCATAGCGATCAGTGACTTAATTTTGAAAGTTAGGTAATAAAGGAGCTATGCAAAATAGTAAATATACAGAAATCTCGGTCCTCGGCGTTCCACCCCCAGGGAAATGATGCTTGCGAATGTTTCAATGGAACACTCTTAAAAATGCTAGTGACATTGGAGGAAGACCAGAAACAATATTGGATGTCTTACATCGCTCCAATTGTTTCTGCATATAACGCTACTAAGAGAGATTCCACTGGATTTTCGCCCCATTTTCTGATGTTTGGATGGCACCCCCGTCTTTCAGTTGATGCCTATCTTGGTACTACACCAGATTGTACACCAGATTGTAGCGAGGCTTCTGCAGAGCCTCACACATCTGCTAAGAAACTGACAGACCGCCTCCATTTCGCGTATACGACAGCGGCGAGGCAGTCGAGCAATAGGCATACTAAAAACAAGGCTCAGTTCGACAAGAAGGTCCGAGAGTCCAAACTTGATTTGGGGGACCGAGTCCTAGCGCGCAATTTCGGACTGAAGGGGAAACGGAAATTGACTGATAAGGGGTCTAAGGGTGTATATCAAGTGATATCAATCCCCAACTTAGATATGCCAGTAAAAAGGGTAAAAAGGGTTGAGGGTTTGAAACCCATGCGCACGTTGAATCGTAATATGCTTTTGCCCTTTGACTTGTAATACAACTCCCTTGGAAACAGTTCAGAGGTTTCCTGCCGCTCCACAAGCCGCCCCTTCAGAATCGGAAATGCCAATTTAACGGTTAATGCCAATATAACGGAATATTTGCGTTTCAGAAGGATAATTGGATTATCTTCCAAGTTGTTATTGTAATTTCAATTTCAGCAGTAATATATATTATCTGCAAGGGTAATAAGCTGAGTTATAAAACTGAGTATTGCTCAGATGTTATTATATTCATTTGACTAACGTTCTTATTTCAGAAGACTTGAATGATAGTTCTGAATTCATTTGTTTGTTCTTGTACTCTTTATGTAGCAAGTACGAATTGTGAATGTCAGGAGACATTTATACGTAGCGGGGGAGTATGTGACCCAGGTCTTGTATTTGGTATTCTAGTACAGGGTGTCTCCTAATATCTGATAAAATAACAACTGTTTGTTTAAAGTTTATTTCTAAGCCGATTTTGGTGTTTTGTACATCAATATGAAGGTGATGGAATCACGTTTTACTTGTTAAAAAAATATAGGAAAGTGTTGACATCATGACGTCGTAATTGACGTCATTTCAAATGGTCGTTTATTCAAGATGGCCTCATCGCAAGCACTTGCCGCTGTACTTGTCAAGTTGTATTATTACACCAATAACTGTCATAAGAGAAATGCAGAATATATATCCTAATCAAGAGAGACTAACACAATTGCAAGTACATCGGATAGTGAAGCGGTTTGAACAAACGGGATCAGTTATTGACAGAAGACACAGATTTGTGAACATCCAAGGTCAGACAACCTTCGGACGAACTACGGCAGGTTGCCTAGCTATGATGAGAGATTCAGAATTCAAGCGTATGCATTCACTTTCTAAAACGGATAATTACAACACACGCAGATATACTGTATCTTTACATTATAACATAATGTAACATAACATAATATATATTATGGTAAATTTGATATGTTAGGGCTGTTTTTTCGATCGCTACATGTACATAAATCCAGTGAAGAAAGAAAGAGGTCATAATTATGCCGTACTTCAGTAGGGCATCGCAATAGTTGATTAATTGATGGTGGCATATTGTTAGTTGGGGACACGTTGGAGAGCGTGTCATACTTGAAAACCACATATAATACACAGTGTTGTTTGGTTACAGGGACTTATGGCACATAGATACTATAGAAAAAAGAATGCTGTTTCATTTACTATGGTTATTTATCAATTATGAAAAATCCGTACTAAATATATTTGTCCAATGTCTATACTTTTTGGTTCAACTTCCTCATCGGTTGATGAATCCGAGGTATTTTCATCCTCAGACAAGTATTCTGGCTCAAAATCGTAATTTCCGCCGACTTTTAAGAACAATGACGTCACGACCACCTATACGAGTTTTTTTCGATTTTTTAGCAAGCCTGTTCGCCTTTTCGATTTTTATCTTTATAAAACGCATTTTCACTAAACATACATCAATAACATAGAAGGCGTCGTAATTATAACGATAAGTTACAATTAAAAACACATTAACAACGGATTTGTTAATTTAGGCCAATGTTCATCTTTAAACATAACGTTTATTTAAAGCATGTTTATTTACTTATAATAAGAAGGAGACGATATAATTCGTGCTGTCTAGCAGTAAGCGTTAGTCAATTTTTCTGAACAAGTTTTCTATGATACATATTTAACGTATCTTGCCGATGTGAATACGTTGTACCATATAAGTTCAGCAACTTAACAGAACAACTTCAAAACATGGAGCTATGTCTTTGTTATACAACAATTGAATTGAATTGAATGTTGTTTAACGGCTCACCAACACAGAATAGGTTATTTAGAGCCGCCCCAGAGAGAGAGGAAGGGTACATAGGAATCCGGGAACCTGCCCTACTCTTATTATCGAATAGATTCCTATGGTTCTTTAACGTGCTCGGAGGATAGACCGATACTCGGGACCAACAAAGAACTATATCAGAGACTGGAAACAATACTTAACTCGTATATCTCTGAGCATGACTAGTAACACAATGAATATAACAACTCAATTGAAAACATTCTTTATCAACGTTTTTTGTTTATTATTCGAAGTGAGACCTATGCCGAGGAATCATACTCAGATCTACGATATTAAGACAGCTTGGTAGAATAATCAACATTTTGATCTTACGAGTGAGCGGATGCGAACACGTTCATATAGAAAACACGCCATCCATCGAGTGAAAGTTTCCGGATACCCGTTAAATATGTTAATAGTGCCTTTTGATTATGAAAATAGTATCCACTTAGACAACATTTGTGTAAAGAGCCTTAATTATTTATTTATATTTTTAGTTATATTTCTGTTACCGTTTGTTAAAAAAACTCTTCCAAGGTTAGTTATATTTTTCTTCTATGACAAGAAATCTTATTATTTCAATTATAAAAATATTTTACTACCTGGTAATATCCTACTCGGAATATGGATGCGGTATATAGTTGTGATGTGATAACACGTGACCGACCATGTGAAAACAATACTATCATTCACATGAGAAGAAATTCTCATATGGCTCAGTTTTTAAAAGAGGAACTTCAACATTTATGAATTTCTTTTTACAAGGTGTAGTGTGATTAAAACGTCTACAGCATCTTAGTTGTGTCCTTTCTCTAATTAAATGCAACGTTGTTTTTTTACAAAACATCTTGGTATTTCTTTGGAATATTACATGGAATTAAGTGTGCAGTATATACAATATATAGCGGAAATTTCCGAGTTGCGTTTCTTTTGCGTTTCAGTATAATTATGTAAACGGGATGATTTATTCTGAGTTATGACAGCTGCTGTTCCAAATAATTGAATTTGTGTCATAAGCAGTGACACATATCAGGAGATTAACATGTCAACAAAGTGTTCCCCTTTAATCATTTGAATATCAAATACGTCAATGTAATCCGGTGGGTAAACGTTAAACTTATTTTCTGGAATTTACTGTTATACCCGTTGGGTAAACGTAAAACTTATTTTCTGGACTTTACTGTAATATCTGGTGGGTAAACGTTACATTTATTTTCTGGACCTTACTGTAATGTCTGGTGGGTTAAACTGATTTTCTGGAATTTACTGTAATGTCTGGTGGGTAAACGTTAAACTTTACTGTATTGTCTGGTGGGTAAACGTTAAATTTATTTTCTGGACTTTAATATAAAAATTATCGCATTTGTAAGGCATCAAAAGTTGAATACTTTAGGGCTTAAATTATTTCTAGAAAATGAACAAATGTTTTATAACATAATATACTCCTCAAAACTATTTAAGGACTAAGAAATGTAATAGTAATAAGTACCTAATCTTTAATATTCTGGATTTCATACGCATATAAAAGGTTAATACATGTGTGAAATGTAACATTGAAACAAATATTACAAGTAAACTTAAAAATTGCAAAAATACAATAAATTGTTCAATTACAGCACTTTAACAAATAATTAAAAATCTAAACTTGGTTCGTAAATTATTTTGAGGAGTATACCTGGCTTGGGTGTGTAGCAACACAAATCCATGTTCGATCATCGACCAGTGGTATAACTTAATTTCAATAACGTCACATGAGGGCGCGTTGTTTTTCTACATTCTTTAACCTTAAGTGATGTTATAGGTTATGACTTATGTATATACCATTTAATGTATGGAATCCCTTATTTGCGCTCTAAAATTTATGTTAATATAATAGGCAGTATTGTCATATGTTAACCTTATCATTTTGCCAATCGACTTTAAAGAGCCCAAGAGCATATTCGTATATAGGTTGGTTTTTTTAAACTAATTTTTTATTTTATTGTAAGCGCAACTTTTAGAGCTATGGAATCAGTCTCAAGACGTTTTGACTGCTCCTCGAACATAGAATTTTTCTGTAAACAGTATCATTTGCAAGAGTAACTATTTGTTTCACCTTAAAGCTACACAATCTTTAATTGATACGCCATCTCCATTGAATACTGATACCCCTTCCCATTTAGTATTGATACCCTCTTACAAATTGAGTATCTGTAATATATCTCCATTGAATATTATCAATACTCAATGGAGAGGGGTATCAAAACTCAATAGCGTGGGGTATCAATAGAGACGGGTATCAATACTCAATGGGAGGGGTTTTCAAAACTCAGTGGGGAGGGAGTATCGATACTCATTGATATATATGTATTTTGGGGTTTCTGTTGTAATTTTTTTTTTACCTCGAATTGCAGCAGAACGACCCCAAAATAAACACATATATAATAAATCACCATGAAATGGTGATTTTACTTGATTTATTAAAACTTTTTTAAAATAGGGGTAGTGAAGATTGCAAGTTTAATTTTTTTTATAAGTTATCAAAATTATAAAATGTTTCTTTAATACAAAACAAATTTGTTGATTTGTTATTAAAATTACATTCAAATCAACAATTTTCCGACCTTGAATACAAAGGTGGTGGATCGTACTCATACACATTACTAAAACAATTTATTACACACTTTTTAGACTTTTTTGTAAGGTTGCCATTGCTTCTTTTCTTCCCTGCTCCACTAGTTATTTTTTTTTGAACTTCACTTATTTCAGCCTTTTTTTGTTTGGTGTCTTCTTTTAAACTATAATATTTATCTAACTCATCTAAAATCATCTTAAACTCTTGATCAGATATTTGTGCATCACTCAACGCTTTTGATATTAACTGCTTTATGCTATTTAACTTAGCCTCTGCCAAAGTTTTTATTTCATGATGTTTTTGAGCTTTTGCATTAAGCTTGCGTCTGATAAAATTAATACAAACACCTGTAGCTCCACATACTATTGCTGCTATTTCCAAAGGTAACAAAACTGGAATAACAAATCCAATCCCAGCCATAATAACACCTGCAGATATCAAGGTAGTGTCAATTCCATCTGTAATATTAATACCACGTTTATATTTTTTATAAAGTGACTGACGTATATCTCGTTCTGTAATTAACTTTTTTTCAATTTCTGAAATCTTTTGTAATCTATAATTTTGTCCGTTTTCTACTGAATTTTCCACTGGCAAATCAGGATATAAACTTGGTGCTGTTGGTTGCTTCGGCATTTTTTTATTAATAAATAAAAAATTAAATTAATTCAATTAATAATGATGCCACCGTATTTACAGCTGTAGCGTTAGCAACCTTGCATACAAAGTTAACAACAGAACCAGCACCAATCTCTAAAGGTTTATCAAAGTTATCATGATTGCGTGGGATGATGTGAAGCGTTATACCATAATTTGGTTGTTCAACACCATTGACAGAAACTATTACAGTTACGTCACCAACTAATCGGTCACTTGCTAAACCTATTCCCATAATCCGTCCACGGCGTGTCATTACATGCCCCACATTTGATTCTGCCCCACCATTACCAAATGAGAGTATTCTATTCAACACAAGTGGGCCCTTAGCCTCTGCAAATATTGTTATAATTCCATATTTAAGATTATCAACTCTATCTCTCAAATGATTAAACTGGCTAACAAAAGGCACAATTCGCCTATATAAATCTTGAACATCATTTATCAAAGCCTCTAAGTCTTCTGTTTTTTTAGGGCTTGTTGGTCCAAATATACTCATTGTTTTTTTTATAAAAATATATTTTTTAAATAATTTCTAAAACACAACTCATAGGCAAACCGTGATTATCTATTTTGTTGCCATGCTCATCTCTGACTTCTATTTTCAATTCAGTAATTGCACCATTTGTAAGACAGTGATATTCAGGATAAAAATGTGTATATACAATATCTCCAAACTGCTTATTTACTACAGGCACAACACCTATAATAGTGCTTGGTGCACCATTGAAATAATTACTACTCGTATTAACTTGTTCCAGATGAACATATAGCTGTTTATAAGGAGCTAAATCAATTGAGTGATCTCCAATACGCATACCTTTTAACCATTTCCTGGCCTCGAATCCCAGCGTTTTTGAAAGACCGCTTGATAATCGTGTCTCTATTGACGTATCTAAAACGGCTACAGCACTTGGCGCTTCAACGGTTAGGGTAATATTTTCATTTAGCAATTTAAAATTTTCTATCAACTGTTGAAAGTTATAAAGTCCATCTGGCATATGAAACGTTTTATCTGGGTTTTTTGTCTTTATGACTTCATGATTAATATTATACCAACCGATAGTGTATGTAAAACTTTTTAATCCAACGCGCCTAGTTCCATCTCTATTATCGATATACTGTTGTAAATTAATAGAGTTGTTTATGTTTGAAATTGTATGAAACATTTTTTTTAATATATATATATAAAAACACAAATAAAAATGATTTCTAAAGAATTCAAATATAATCCGGATGCTCAATATTCAAATACTTTTAGCAAGAAAGTGATAGATATAATAAATCAAAACATAGTTATTACATCAAACGGTAAAGACTTTAAAGCATCATTTCCCAATGTCTTTGAAAAATACAAACTCCCATACGTCAAATCAGATGCTATAGTCCAACGTTGGGGAACAGATTGGATGTTATTTTGGCAGAATCAGTTAAACTTTGCTATTTGGTGTGCAACAACTGGATGTGGTATTGATTTTAACAATCATCTAAAAGCTGATACTCTGGTTGGTTCGTTATTTCGATTTCATGTCTATTACCAAGTCAGAAGAATATTATTTGAGATGAGTGTAGCAATGCCGCAAGACTCAAATTGGAATGCATTTAATAACACATATAACCGAAATGCGTACGAAAGAATATGCAAGGAGTTTAACGTTGACTTATATTCAGACTGGAGACAAAAACAAAGCTATAATGATGGTCTAGGAACAATTTACAATTACTGGACACATATTGGTTATCATCCTTTGGTAAAGACTGTATACGACAACAAAACGATGAGTTTTACAGTCTATGAGAGTGATAAAACATATCACATTGATTACATTGCACAAGGATCTGAGGCAGACAACAGCTGGTCTACTTTTATACTAGATAGCTCATCTGGATTTACAAGAGCAGGAGTAGAAAGAATCAATGACAGCATAAGAACATACTGCTGGGCAATTCTTGGTTCACAATCACAAACAAGAACAGATATACTTGGAACTGGAACAGCATTTGATGCACAGAAACAATTTCTGGCAAATGTAGAGGACGCAATAAATAGTCCCATCGACTTGCCCAGTCAAATTTCAAGATATGAAAACACTCTAAAATATGCAAGAAGTAAAGTAAATTTTGTCTATGGAAGTGGATTGTACATGTCTCCGAGTGACATGGAATTAAGAATTGGAACAATACAAGACTACAATAATGAAATTGTAATAGCAACCGATGCACAAGCATTAGGATTGAATAATGATGTAAATGTAAAACCAGTGCCACCAAAACATATTCAACCTTTTCAAGGCACCACAACAAAGAAATTTTTACCGGAACACTTTGATAAATCATCAATACATAAAACTGTGAAACATAACCCACCAGAAATACAAAAAATAGCGATTGAACACGAAGATAACAAAACAACTATAATTGTTGGTACTATAGTAATAGGTCTTGCTGCATTACTTATTTATGAGATTTACTAAACCACTCTTTGGCTGCCACATATAACAACCCGGAAACAAACACAAGCAAAGCCCATAGATTGTTACCAAGCCAATTAATAACATTACCTGTTGCAGATAAAAGCCATGATACTATTGCACCAATAACTCCTGGAAGTGCTGCAGCAGCTTTACCAGCTAGGTTGGCAAGAAGTTTACCAAGATTAAATAGTTGTTTTTTTATCCAATCTTTTACACTTGATGGATCAGGTTTTGGAGTTGGAGTTGGAGCAGCACTTGATGTGGGAATAATAGAATTAATTATCACCCCAAGAATCATACCAAACGCAGTCAGGATACTAACAATAGTAATACCTTGCTCCTTAAACAAGGTTTTGATCCTCTCACCAAGAGTTGTATCCTCCTTTAACATTTTGTTTATTGTCTCTTTTATCCTGCTTACTTGGTTACGAAAAGCTTCTCTGTTTTCATTAATGACATCCATTCTTGCACCTCTTTCATTTTCAAGGTCTTTGATGCGATCACTAATTCTTTTTATCTGGAATTCATCATTATCAGTCTTAGCTTGTTCTAACTTTTGTTTTTCTCTTGTTATGTCTTTATCAAGTTGTGTGAGTTTTGCTACGTTATTGGTAAGTTCTTCCTTGACAGTTGTCATCGCTTTTACTATTCCATCCATTTCACGCTTGTCTATATTTGTTTGTGTTGAAACATCAGGACGCTCAATCACATCCCAGTCATACAATGATGTCTCATTGTTATCCAGTGATGCGTTTATGCTATCTATATCACGTGATAAATCTTGTAATGGAATAGCATCCACATTATCTGGTAAATCGTTTATTGTGCTCTCCAACTCTTCAACTTTTGTCTAAATTTTTGTGATAATTTTGTTTTACTGTTATACTCTGGCAAATTCAAAAATTGTCTTACCGCCAATGTTCCCCCAGAGCCAATAACCCTGTTATATTCATTTGCCAAAGAACCAAGAGCAAGAAATGTAAAAGAGCCTTGCCTGGCAGTTATTCTTATTTCTTTATCACCAACAATCCAGTATAATGTTTTACCATCATCTGATACTTTAAACTGGTCATAATCCATTTTGTTCGGTGCCATTTTATATCGTTTTTCTATTTCATCATAAAAGGATTTTACGAGATTTTTCTTGTATGCTTCAAGTTCGGATTCTTTCAACTCCCCACGAAGTTCAGCAATATGGTCGCTTTGATTAAGAAGACTTCTTAGAACATGCTCATCAGGCACCATCGGTGCATCATCATCATCAAAATCATAATATTCATCATAATCATCTGGATCGAACGTAGGATTTTCAAATCCTCCTTCAGCCATTGTTTTTTATTTAATTTTAAAAAATATATTTAAAAAATAAAAACAATGTCGGCTTACGGAAACAAACTTAACCCTCATAGAAAACTAAGAGAACCTCATGGTGCCAAAGGCATCCGCACAAGTGTAGTAATAACTAATAATCCATCAACAATAGACCAAAACCAGCAACTGCTTGTAAGATTTCCCAATCTAAGTACTAATGATGTGATAGTTCCTCGTACTGCTCGTCTTGCCTTTGAAATAGAACTTAAAAGCAGAACAGACGCCAACGCTACTCTATTTCAAAATATGTGGCCAGCCAACATTATACATCATTGACGATTGCTCAGCCACAAAAGAATTAACAAAAAAAAAAGATATGTTGTCAGAGTTGACATTCTCTGGTCGTCACGCTAAACAATCAGTATGGGTTATTTCACAGAGATATAATTCTGTATTGAAAGATTTGAGGGATCAAGTAAAATGGTTGTGTATGTTTTACACCAAGGACAGAGATAGTTATGAAAATTGTTTGAGAGAAAATGATGTTATTCCGACGTTGGAGGAGAGCACCAGAATAAAAAAAGCTAAATATTCCAAGCTGATATTGAGGACCGACCAACCAACTGGTTATTGGGTTGAATAATTTTTTTCAAAAATACAAACTAGAGTGTCCCATATAAACCATAAACTCAATGCACTAACCAATATCGGTACAACATCACTACTCATGTTTTGCGGGGCTTGTAAAACATACCCTCTTGGCTCACATATAAAATATTCTACGCCATCCTTTGTCACAGAAATTACAGGCGTTTCCTGTGCACCTTTTGCATACGTTTGTAAAAACTTACTTTCTGAAACACATATACAACATTTTACGTCATCTCTTGTCATAATATCCAGTGCTATTTTAATTTTGTTATAATCACTATTCTCACCGTCTGTTATTTTCAAATCCATTTTTCTTATATAATGTTTTTTTATTATTACAAAATATATTTATTTCACGCAGGTATAATACCTTTTTTTTTACAACTGTTGCTAATAGTAATACTAACAGCAAAGTAGCAATGTTAATAGCAATACTGACCATAAATATAGTATTGCTAATAGCATTGCTCATAGCAAAGTAGCAATGTTAATAGCAATGCTTGCAGCAAATTAATAATGTTAATAGAAAAAATAGCAATGTTAATAAAAATGCTATTAACAATACTAACAATTACTAGTTGCATGAATATCGCTGCTAGTTGTTTTGTATTTTATATTTATTTCAAGATAAAAAATAAGATTAATAATATAAAAATGAATGCGGAAGAACTATTACAAAATATATCGGAACAGACGGAACCAGATGAATCAAAGCAACAAGAAACAAAAAAAGAAAGATTATCAGCCATAGTGGCTGGCGGTGGTAGTCGTCAATATTTGGGTAAAGACATACAACTCACAAACATAGATGGCATGCCCCCAGATGAAATTAACAAACTTTACTGCAGATATGAAGCAAGGCTTGGGGCAAGCATGACTAAAAGTTTAGGCAATTCTTTTATTAACTTGTATGTAATGGGAGTATCAAAATATTTTAATGTAACCAATCCACCAAAGCTGATAGAAGATTTGGAGGAAGACCCATTTATTAATCATACTTTGACAAGCGCTTGTTGTGAGTTGTATTACAGGTATGGAATGTGCTTAGCACCATTTACAGCAATACTGACAACTGTTAGACATATTGATTTTAATAAAAATAAAATTATAGATAATATAAATGGAGAACCAAGAGAGTGAAGTTATACCTGTTGTTACACAACAGGTATAACTTCACTCTCTTGGTTCTCCATTTGATTTTAAAAAAATAATCATATAAAAAAAATGGCAGCAAGTATTGACGGAAAACAAATTGTAAATATGATGTATCACGCTGGAGTGGAAACACTTTTAACTGTTGGATATTCTGAAATTGGCAGAAAAATACTAAAAAGACCAGCACCTAAAGTGGATTTTAATATGGTAGATGTTGGGATGCTGTCTGTGGATATAATGTTAGCAATGGCTACAAAGGATATGCTGATTAAGCAAGGTATTATTCCTGCGGATATTATGAAATAATTTTTAAAAAATATATATAAAAAAAAATGGCAAGTGCAGTAGCAATGATGAAAGGTGGCGCATTAACAAATGCATTGGCGTTTAGCGGTTCAAATTATTTCTTTTCAAAAATGGGAAGTCATTCAAATGAGGAAAGACAAAGACATGACAAAGCCGTAGAACAATTAAACGCAGCACAAGTGGAGTGGAATAAAAAAAGAACAGAGAGATTAGATTTTATTAATAAACAACTGCAAAAAGAGCATCATGCAGAGCAGACTTTTGATGATGTAGACCAAGCTATGAAACAGTATTATTACATAACTGGCAAACATTTACTTTTGGAACCGGAGCCCAAGTTGAGTGATTTTTATACACCATCTCCAGATCAACAGAATAGAGAAATTACGTTTATTGTGGTGGGCATGGCTGCAACTGGATTTGTGGCGTACAAATTGATTTCATAAAAAAAAAAAATAGTTTAAAACTATAATTACTTTAGACTTTTTTGGATTTGAAATGACTAAGTTTACTTTAAAAAACTAAGTCATATGCATGATACCTATTTTTTTTGTTGTTTTTACATGGTTTTAATCCAAGTGGTCGAATATAATATGGTGGTTTAGCACTCTTCTCTAATTTATTTTTAAGATGATCAGGCGCCCATACTTCGCCGTTGTCTGATAATGTCAATACCATGGATGGACCATATTCAGTATCTACTATTTTCGTATCTGTAATTTTGTATATTTTATTTAGTTCCAAGTCTGTCCATTTCTTTGTGTTATTTTGATATTGCTCTTCAAGCAGTTCATCAAATTGTGCAGTTGTGATTTCCATTTTTTTCTTTATAGTTATATAAAGTTTAATCTTTAGTAGAAAAAAATGGAAAAGATTTATTACAGCCCAAAAGGATTTTGGAAAGGTTACTCAGCAGTTAAAACATTGGCAAAAGAGGCTGGTGTCAGTGAAAAAAAGGCCTTAGAATTTTTAAAAAAACAAGCTGTGTGGCAGATTTATTTACCTGCGCCAAAGAAAATAATTAGACCCAGGTTTGATGTTTCTACTAAGAATGGAGTGCATCAAGCTGATTTGTTATTTTTACCGCATGATACTTTTGGGATTGGTCGTGGACGCAAGACATATAAATATGCGTTGACTGTTGTTGATATTGCAAGTAGATATAAAGAAGCGGAGCCACTGACTTCCAAGGATAGTAAAGAAGTTGCCAAAGCATTTGAAAATATATATAGTCGGCATCTAAAATATCCAAAATTATTACAAGTGGATCCAGGCAGAGAATTTATGGGTGCAGTATCACAGTTGATGGTAAAACACAAAGTAAATATCAGACGAGGCAGAACAGAAATACACAGAGACCAAGCTTTAGTGGAAAGATTTTAAATTAACAGAACATTAGCTGAAAGATTGTTTGGTTATCAGTATGCTAAGGAAATAGATTCGCAAAAACGTAATAGAGAATGGGTAAAGAGATTATTAGAAGTTGTTAAAGCCATAAATTCGGAGACAAAAAAGCCTCCTCCTGTTGAAACAAAAATATTAAAAGATGATCCTATCTGTATAAATGCAAGTGTAAGATATTTATATCAACCCGGGGAACAAGAAGATGGAAGACGCAGAGCAACTGATCCAATGTGGAGTGTAGATATTCACAAGATTAAAAGTTATATGGTGACGCAAGGTATAAGAGTTTATTATTTGAAAGCACCAGCGCCACAGAGAGGATTTGTCAAAGAAGAATTACTTATTGTTCCTGCTGATACCCAAATTCATAAGTTTTTATAGAAACCATGTGCATCAGTTGTAATTCCATCTTCTCGGATGTATCTTTTTGAGTAGAATGGTGATAGTGTAACTTTGTTTACTTTTATGCCATATATTTGATGTTTTATTGATCGCATCATATTCATTTCATGGTTATATTTTTTCTTGTTAAATAGTGCATCCTTGTAGTTTTCAAAATTTATTTGTTTTATGACTACATAAGATTTTACACCCTTTGCTTTTTTAATAAGTTGTTCATCCGCTCTCAAAATAGAATATAGCTTGGGTCTTAATCCAACATACTCAGCTATAGCAACACCAGCACATTCGTCTTTCATTTTACCCAATACTTTTTTGTTTGTATCATCATGCATTGGGTGATCTTGAGGATAATCACTTAGATCATACTCATCTTTCATTTCAGCCATGTCTTTGTATGCATCATCTGTTTTGATGTCTACAAGCAAGCTGTCAGTATCTGTGTATAATAAAGTACAGTTATTTTTGTACCTTTTTTTCAAAGTATTATAATACCAATCATACATATGGTACTTTGATAAATCCAATACAGCCATTCCAACATAAATTGGTTTGTTTAATGTTAATTTTGTTTTGTTTACATGCACTGCTGATAATTCATCTGAAAATTTTATACGCCTGTTAAAGTTGGGTTTGGCTATTATTTTTCTTATTTTTTCATTTTCAGAGCCGTCAGTTCTGACTAGTTTTATATCAGTCCGCTTGCGTAGATTTTCCATTGTTTTGCCAAACACAGAGTTGTTCATAAGCTTGTAAAAATCTTTTTCAAATTGTGATTTAGCTTTTTTCCTAAGTTCTGTGTTTAAATTTATGTATGATTTCATCCATGGTTTTTCATTAAATTCTAATACTCTGTGTATTTTCTTTAGTTTCATGCCTAAAGATAAATACAGTTCCAGGGTTTTGTGATGTACCACATATTTTTCTTTGTCCATAAGATTGGGAACTAGCTGTTCTGTATTTATCATGCTATTATTTTCCAACAGATCTGTCTGGTATTCAGACAACCATTCTTTTTTCACTGCTAATCTTTCCGGTGCAAGTGGATAGTCATTGTGAGCTTCATGGAGCTCTTTAGGATATTCCAAATCCACTTCTGCAAAATATCCTTTTCCTTCTTTTGACTCTGGCAAGGTTTCTGATTCCACCCACTTAAAGCCAGAATATGAAAGTGGCTGACTCATTGCCCACCCATATAAGTTATTAGCATCATAATCCATTAAGTAGTTGTTTTCCTCGTTAGGGTTATAATCAGCTACGTGTGGATTGTTTGCTTTTGCATATCGTTTTGATACCATACTAATTCCACCACGCATTCCTTTTTCTACAAACAAGTGCATGTCAATGTCTGTCAAAAGTTCTAATTCTATTTTTGAATGTTTAAGTAAAGCATCCCAAGATAATCCAGGTGCTGTATAGTAATGTAAAGCATCAAGTTTATATGCACTCATACATGTTTTTCTAAAAGTTTGAAACACATCTGCTAGCAAAGTTACATCAGTTTTTAGATATAAATCATGATAGTCTCCAAGAGTTTTACAGTTAAACTCTTTCCATATTTTTTGAGCGTATTCGTAATCTTTGGAACTTATACTTTTATCTGAAAGACTACTGTAAAACTTTTCTCTAGGCGGTAATTGCGTTTCCTTAAATCTTTCCACACTGTCCATATAATCATATGGGTAAATACCTTTTCGTAAAAGTAAATTTGTTTGTTTTCCAAACTGATTTTTAGTAATTTTAAAATCATCTGCGCTTGTTGCATCAACCAATTTTGACAGAGACGTGCCCATAAATTGAAAACTGTCTAAAAATCTAAGTTGTCCGGCACTAAATGAAATATACTTTTCAGCGTTGTTTGGAATGCATGTAATATTACCTGTCATTTTATGTATTTTTTGCATTATAAGATGACTATCATATCCTTTGAGGTTGTGAAATATAACAGGTATAGGTGTTTTGTTTGGTTTTATTTTCAGCTTTAGGTTGCAGTTTTTATGTGCTGCACCTCTATATTCACCTGTAAAATGACAGTGGTCTCTTACTTTACAGTTTTTACCACATTTCCTACCTATTTCATCCTCGCATATCCAGCAGTGTGTTGCTTTTTCATAATCTTCCTCATTTTGTTGTGTCATAATTAAGGGTTTTGGGTGAGCAAATATTTTATTAATGTTGCTCTTTTCACATTCTAAGTGATTTAAAAACTTTTCAACAGTATCTTCACCTCTGTAAATAACAGGTTCTTCAGCTTTACCATCATATCTGACAACCTGGTATCCAAAACCACAAGCTTCGTGTACATTTGTGATTTCAGATTTCTTTCCAAATTTGATTGATTGTGGTTTGATTATACTTTCAAAATCACCATATATTGCATAAGGTACAGGCATCTGATTTTGATGATTTTTAAATTTTACAGTATTTTTACCTTCCTTTGGCATTTCTATTCTGCAAGAATTTTTGTTAATACCATCACAGTCTTCTTTGTGTTTTGTAAGTAGTCCTTGTCCAGAATAGCCGTGAAGGCAACGATCGCAAAAGTAAGTTTGACCTTTGTGTTTGTTTTGGTCATAGAGTAGTCTATTCAGATTTTTAATCCAGCAATAGTGATATTTTGTTGTTAATGATTTTGGTTCTTTGGAATAATCATCAGGGTTATAGTTGTCATCTATAATTCCTTCTTCATTATTTGGATCGTCTTCGTTTTCTGATTCAACTTCAGTGTCTTCAGATATTAAGATCAAATTAATTCGTTCAATATCTTTTGGTTGTTCTGATATTTTATATGGAAAAACAGATACCTTTTTATTTTTTCCTGTTATGGTATATCCATAAACGTTGATAGCAAGGTTGTTTTGTTTCTCTACTTTGGTTATTTGAAAAATTGGAGTGGGCAAATCAATACCATCCATATTCAACTTACCCATGTGTTTGTTATAACTAGATATCCTAGTTGGATTATTTTTATTAGGCCACAAAGCAGAAACCAATGCCACTTCCAAGCACTTATTATCTTCATTATTAACATTAATTATTGCTTTTTTATCAGATACTACTTTAGGCAAAGGAATATATGAAGAACCTTTTAATGGTTCATACTTTGCAAAATTTAAGTAAAACGTAACACAGTGATCAATCTCCAATCCAGATGCTGTGTTTGTAAATCTTTCAAGGCTCTCTTGTATATAAGCAGATGATTCATCGTAAAACTCATTTATTTTTTCAGAGGTTAAAATTGCATTTTGCTCGCTGTGTAATACTGCTGTAGTGTATTTTTTGGTATCACCATCATCTTTGAATAAATTTACAGTGAGACCTAATTGAAACTTTAATCCATCCATCTTTGTCAGCTCTTTGCTTATTTGTTTTGTAATAATGGATTTTTTATCACGAAATAGTTTTTGAGGGTCTTTGTATTTCTCGGCAGATATTTCGTATGCTTTAAAATAGCCACACATTGGTTTGTCAACCAGTTTTAATTCTTCTTTAGATTTTCTATCATTAAGCTCTTTCAGTTCATTTATAACATTGTCTCGTAATTTAGCATATTTCTGCTTTTGTTCATCTTGCAATTTATCATATTTCTGCTTTTCTCGTTTACGTTGTTTCTTAGCACGTCGTCTCTTGAGTAAATTTTCTAATGTTTGAGAATTAACCTCTTTTAGAGTTTCCTTTGGAACTTCTTTAAGAGCATCTAGCCCCTTTCTAAGCTGATCATTATTAATTACTCCTTCCCGGTGTAATTGTAAAATGTAGTGAACGTCTTCGGTACTCATTTTTGTAATATATATCATATTAATTTTTTTTCTTTAAAATAAAAAAATATTTATTATAACAAGAAAAAGAAAATGGAAAACACTAAGACAATTGAAAACATTTGCCAATTTCTCAAAGTTGGAGATCACGAACCTTGTAAAAATAAACCAACAAAAGATTCAAACTACTGCAGTTTGCATAAATTCAGAATAAAGCAAAGTAAAGTTGTACCATGTCTAAAATGTGGAAAAGGTACAAGTGCAAAATATCACATTTGTGTTGGTTGTGGTGCTCATATAGTTAGATTAAGACATAGATACTGGGAAGTAGTAAAGCCGTATATTGTTGAATGTATTAGGCTGAGACATATAGAAATTTGATTTTCTAGTAAAAAATCATATTTTATTATATTCGTGTTTATTCGTTGATTTGGGTGTAATTTTGATAACAAATCAACAAATTTGTTTTGTATTAAAGAAACATTTTATAATCATATTACAAAAAAAGCAATATTTTTATAAATTTGATAACTTATTAAAAAAATTAAACTTGCAATCTTCACTACCCCTATTTTAAAAAAGTTTTAATAAATCAATTAAAATCACCATTTCATGATGATTTATTTAAAAAAAATTAAACTTGCAATCTTCACTACCCCTATTTTAAAAAAGTTTTAATAAATCAAGTAAAATCACCATTTCATGGTGATTTATTATATATGTGTTTATTTTGGGGTCGTTCTGCTGCAATTCGAGGTAAAAAAAAATTACAACAGAAACCCCAAAATACATATATATCATTGATACTGAATGTGGAGTTAGTATCAATACTCAATAGCGAGGGCGTATCAATACTCAACGGGGAAGGTGTATACAAACTCAATCGGGAGTGGGTATCCATACTCAATCGAGAGTGGGCATCAATACTCAATGAGAAAGGGGTATCAATACTCAAACGGGAGGGTATATCAATACTCAGTGATAAGGGGAAATTAACATTCAATCTGGAGAGGATATCAATACTCAAATAACGTGGGGGTTCTAGTATCACTACTAAATGGGGAGGAAGAATCAATACTCAATGGGGAGGGGGTAAAACTATTCAATGGGGAGAGGTATCAATACCACAGATGACATTCATGTCACCGATTAGCTAATTACCTCGTGGACATGATTCATTATTTCGTCCGCATGATTATTTTTTGTGCGTATGAATTATTATTTCGTTCACACGAATTATTATCCCGTGCGTTTCAGTTGTAATTACGTTGCTACGAGTTAACGATCTCAAAGGAAATAATTGAAATGAAAATCGGGAAAATTATTGTACCAGTTACATTGTTTTAAGACTCGGTCATTTATTATTACAGAACTAGTCTTCTTATCCACTTCATCAACAAAACGAAATACTCATGATTTCCTAAAGACATTATAAACATAAAAAAGATATGTCATATATGTTTAATTTGACGTGTGTATCTTTTTTTTTTATAGAGATAAGGTTTTCTTATAACAATGCATATGAGAATTCTAGGCGAACATTTTATTGTGTTCCTTCCAAAAGAAATATCCATTCTTTCCTATTCATTTATTAGGTTCCAAGTAGTCCTTAATGGCACAATTACACCAACTATTAGAAGAGTATCAATTGGAAAAAAAATCCAGTTACTTGAAGAATGCTGGTCAGTACTGGTAACAGAAGCCACGGTTAAGATAACTGACCGAAAATTACTGGCGTTAAAACGAAACGCAACAATAAATTCGGTGTATGTATATCATCCGACGAAGTGTTAATTGTCTTCTGGGTAGAATCATAGACGGAAAATAAATACAGACGAACAAACGAACAAAACATAAAAGCTCAGGTGTTGGTTTCTGCAAGTCGTCTTAATGAGTTGAGTGTATGTGCCCATTTATTAAACATCCCTCCATGCCTGTGTGAGTTATGCATCGGACACGAGAATTGTACAGGACGGACGAACGGACGGACATCGCCAAAACAGAAAATACCTGATTGAAAGCACAAATAATATTTATATGACCTGTATGACCTTGACCTTGACGATACAGACTCAGGTTAGGGTTCTGCACGTCGCCTTGATGAGATGGGTATTTGTGCCATTTTATTTCAAAATCTCTGCATGCCTGGAAAAGTTATGGTGCGGACACAAAATGGACATTATTTTATGTGCATTTAAGAAGTGTATGACCTTTATGACGACCGTTTTCATGACCTTTCTGACCTTGACCTTGATGATACAGGCCCAATTTATTACAAAATCCGTCCATACATGTGAGAGCTATACAGCGGATACGAAAATTGTAACGGACGAACGAACGTACGGACAACGCCAAAACTATATCCCTCCGACTTCGTCGGGGGATGAAAAACACCAGTAAAACTTGTCTACAACTAACTGTGGTGTAACGAAACCTCAGTCTTAGACATGTCGGTACCTGAGTCATTCATTTATTCCTATGTTCAATACGAATTCTCGGTTTAGCGTCAAGATAATGCGACCGGTACCAACATGTCTAATATAGATATAACAATCGAACAGGAAAAGCTGCTAGCATTCAAGGACGGCTGTCACAGTCAACCACACACAGAAACAAAGAACAAATTTAAAGATGAATAAAAGGCCAAATAAAATATCACAAACACAAAAGGGTTGACAATAGGGCTACCGCCTTGCAATGGTCAGTTTCAAAATAGGCCGCTGGGGGTTTAAACCAGGTTCTAGGGTGCACCAAACCTCTCACTTACCCCCACTTTAACCCACTTCAACCCAATAAATCAGGACAGTGTAAATAAAGAAATCTCCGCCATGAACTAGTCTCTAACCCTGGGATATAGCAAAACCGCGAACAGTTCCTTCCTTGAACCATTCATATATAAACTGAATGGTACTAAAGGTTTTGAGTTTTTAATTTTTTTTTTAAATAAAGCAGATAAAATTTGCTAGGAGTCAGTATTTTACAGGGGTCATATTTCTACGTGTGAGGCCTCTTTTTTTTAAATGGTCACTACACTACAGAACAAATTATGACCGGGTGTCATTCTATGACACAGAATTTTGACCGGGGTCATTTTAATACATGTAAAAATGACCGGAAGGTCATTATTTTATGGGGGTCGATTTTTTTCCTTACACCGGCTTCATAACATCTGCTCCCAACTAAATTCCGTATTTTTTTTATTTGTTGTTTTGTTTGTTTTTCTCGCCCATTGCTTTCTTCTTGGTCTGCTCATCGTTAACATGCATGTTGAAATACCGTTCATGAATAGTCTCAATCAATTCGAGATTGCAATATATGTTGTATTTGTCGTGTTCGGAGGTTTCCAATTTCTCTTTTCATACTATTTTCATTACATTTGCTCTGCATAATAATCTTGTGATTCATACATACGAAAACGCAGACCTACAGACGTTGCAAACTCATTTGTATTGAACGCGTAGAATGTAGTATATTGCTGGGAAGTATTACGGCGCTTTTAATTACGAACATCACCCTCCAAACACCCTATACATTGTCATCAGCATGCGTGAAGAAATGTAATTTAATAAATCTGATTAATGATTACAGAATAAGGTATTTCAGGATGTGAAATGTTTCTATGTAACATACCGAGGGAAAAATGTTTAGCAAGTTTTTGTTGCACCCTGGAAATAATGCATTTTTGGTTGTAAAATCAAGAAAACTACTGCCATAAACACAATATTTTATTAAGCGCACATCAATACCAGTCGAACATCTTAATGATGTAATGAACAAATGAACGTAGGGGTCAAGCCCGTAAAGTCCCAAAATGTCAATATACCTTGTATATAGTATTATTTCATCTAAAAATCTTGCTAAATTATTTTCCCTCAGTATATAATAGAATGAAAACATAATGAACTTAATTATATGTAATGTTCAAAAGAAATTATCTATAATGCATCAAACAATAACAGCATTGATAGTTCAAAGAGCAAGTGCATAGCAGACACTCTAATTGAGTTAAGAACCCTTTATGACTATACACCAGGCATGCAGTTGTACTGTCCGTCATAATTAGGCTTTGTTGCTGTTGTTTATTAAGGGAGGGAGCGTTAACGGCGTTTTAGTAATTCGACATGAAGATCTTTGATATTTCAAGTTCGCGTGATGAACTGGGTTTTATTTGAAAATAACACGATAAATAAAACATGTAATCTCGGTTTGATTGAGACTGTTTTTGAACGGTAATGGACCATGCTTGCTACCGCTTACGTCCTTTAGCTCTGGGTTGAGTGTAATTCAATATTTAAAATGTCAATAGTACGAAAACTTGAGACATCCCGAAAATGGTATGCATATGACGGTGAACATGAACCATATTTCATTGATGTATTAATATATGCACTAGGTTAGTTTAAAACCAATGTGTTTTGCCTAAATTTATATGGGGACCATGCTTTAGAGAAATAGTTTCACATTTAAAATGTATGATATTTTAAAAATAAAAAGGTTTTCTGTTATGTTTTAAAACATTGACATCATTTAACCATGATCGGAAATGATTCAATAATTTGATCTCTATTTGCCTTTATGTTTTTGTGCTGTCGATATAACAGTTCTACCTTATTCCATGTTTAATTTTGTGTCATATATATATTACACCATGCCTAATGGATATACGTATACTGAGTTGTTTTGGAAATAGTTGCTAAATTTATTTTAAAAAAACTTCAAGAGAGGCCGTTTACATGTACGCTTGATATTTGTCTTCTCCAATCTTGTCTTGTAGTGTCTTTAAGGGTTTATTCTCATTTTTTTGGAATGACAGTAGTGGAAGAGTGTTTATGGGTGCACCCGGGTACTTGGTTTATACACTCATGGACCTTTTTTGCCGCTGACCATTCAAAGGCGGTAGCCATATTGTCACGCTTTTATGTTTATGATGTCATATACTTTGCCTTTTATTTATACGTGACATTGTTGTTTGTTTCTATGCGTGCTTTTGGTTGACTGTGGTCCTTGAATTCTACATTTCCTGTCCACCTGTTATATCTACTTTTCTAATGTGTTTTGTGACATTTGAAACATGAAATAAATTTCTCTAACTGTGTTTTATTGTTAACAGTGTTAAGTGCTTCATTGCACACGTTACTCAATAAAACGTTAAATGTATTGGTGTGTTTAAATCCTTATACGTGTACTTCACGAGGAACGTTAATTGATTTTATTTAAATGCCTTATACATGTTATATTTGTGAAGCTTATAGTTTTGCTATTACAAAATAATGACAGCATACACGTCGGAGAGAGAAAAAACGTCTATATGAGGCATCTATCAAGATCATCTAAAATGTGTATGCACTTCTTGAATTAGGATTAGTTGGATGAGTGTCCGAACACGAAATACTACCTGTGTGTGTTGTTCTGTATTAACAAGTACGAGATAGCTTTTTGGCTCCTCACTTCATCACCAAATATAATAATCGAAATTGTTTTATTTCGTTTATGCTTTGCTTTAAACATAAACAGATGTCAACTACATGTATAGTATTTATTTATTTTTTAAGTAAGTAAGTAAATTAAGTAAGTAAGTAAGTAAGTAAGTAAGTCAGTGGTAAGTAAGTAAGTCAGAAAGTAAGTAAGTAAGTAAATAAGTTAGTAAATAAGTAAGTAAGGGCAAGTAAATAATGAAGTAATTTCTTTATTTATAGAGGTTGTCCCAATTGGCATAAGGAGGATGAAAAAGAAGAGGAATAATAAGAAGAGGAAGAAGCTTTATTTGCCTCGTCATAGGTCCATGGTGGTCGGAGGCCATCCTCCATAAACCTTACAAATATGCATATAACAACATTGCAATTAGCCTAAGAAGAGCCTTGAGCAAATCAATGAAATACATAAGCCTTAAACTGCTTTCGTTTCTCGATCATAGTGGACAGTGTGAATATGTGTACTTATATCTAAAATACATCACTCATATAATAAGGTAAATAATAAGATTAACTGTTAATCAATCAAACAAAAATATCATTCTTCGATGATTCTAATTAGCAAGGTATTATTGAGGTATTTGAGTCAAATATCTTCTAGATACCTGTCGATCGACCATACCTTTCCCTGCGAAATCGAAACAAGAGGAAAGATATAATTCAAAACTGGTATATTTATTTAAAATGTAATGGGTGCCTCTTTATCTACATATTTTTCCGCTTGCAAAACCGCAACGCAGGGAAAGGTATTACTTCAAAAGAGACACACATACATATACTTTATGTTTGGCGCTAAATGATAATTATATATACATTGTAACATAAAACAAACTAACACATATACATACCATAACAACCGATTATAAGATGTTTGTAAGATGTTTGCTTGTATAATGCAAAGGTTCTACGCTATAAACTTTCTCCAAATGGTATTTATAAACAAATATTGAAACGAACAAAATAGCATATATATATATACATACACACACACACACACACACACATACATATATATATATATATACCAACATAACCATAAAATAGATAATAAGATGTGAGTAGTACGTGATTTATTTCATAAATAATGTATCATTCCTTAACTTAAAACTTTTATAAATATATTCAGCGATATTTTTAATATCCTGTTTGTTTGTAGATTGCAAAATTTCTACTGCTTTAAGCATACTTTTCCTTCTATAGAAATATGGTCTGGTCTAATTTGTGCAACTCGTAAATCCTTATATAATGAACATTCGAACATAACATGAAACTCGTCTTCAACACAGTTGCAAACTTCCTGTTTTCTCTAGGAATAATATGTGGTTTTAACCATCGACCTACTTCTGTTTCTAATCGGTGAGAAGATACGTGTATTTTGGAAAGAGCAATTCTGAATTTCCTAATGTTAACGATATCCAAATTTTTTGGAAATTATTATTATATATTTATTTCCCACACCTTGCATTTACCACACCTCAAACAATCCGAAATGTGCCAACGCTGTTTTAATTAAGGAGGCCCAAATGTTGGTGTTTTGTCTATCGGTTATGTGATTTAAAAAACTATAAAAATATCGGACAGGGAAAGCAGCATTCAAGGACGACAGTCAACCACAAAACACAAAAACAAACACGCCAACAGAACACACGAGAAGGCATAAGTAATTATAAATGCAAACGACATCACAAACACAAAAGGGTTGACAATAGGGCTACCGCATTGGAACGGTCACTGGGGGTTTCAACCGGTTCTAGGGTGCACCACACCTCACACTTACCCTACTGTCATCCCATTTAAACAGGACAGTGTAAAGAAAGAAATCCCCGCCATGATATAATCTCTAACCAACTAGTTTTAATATTAATTTGATCAAGAACGTCTCCTGAATTTTTTATAGACCAAAACAAATTAATCCCAGAGTTTTCATAAGTTTTATCACAATATCGTTTAACGTGATCTTTAACGGCAGTAAGACAAGAAGTTAAAAGTTTGGAGATGTTTGTTGTAGTGCAGGCACTAGAATTCGAAATAAAGCGGGCCTTGTATGGATTTTTATGTAATTTAGGAATCCAGTACATAGTAGGCAGTTTGTTTTGCTTTTCGTCTACCCTAGCCTTGAAAGTAGTGCACCGAGTGATATGTGTGGAAACAACATCCTCCTCAGTAGAATGTACTGGAGTATACATATTGGTGTTGCCGAGTTCCAGAGATAACATTGACGTAATGTAGGCGTCAAACAATAATTACATTATTAGCTGCTTTATCGGAAGGAACTAAAACAAATTTATTATGAAATTCCTGAATTCCCGATTTTAAATTACGAAAGGAAAACCTAGGTCTCGGAGGAAGTAAAGAGGGGTTAGGGTTATAAAAGTTAATACGTGTATCTACAATTTTAAGAATTGACTTTTTCCAAGTAGAAAGCGAGTTTGGGTCCATTATTTTCAAAAATGTGTCTAATTTCATTTGATTTAAGCTTATTTGTTGGTTTTGAAACTAATCCTTGAATATTTATTAAAGCAAATCTTACATGTTCACAATGTTTATGTTTTGTTTGTTTACCCGTTCCATTTGCACTGCCCTGTCTAGCATATTGTTCATGTGTGTTCAAAACGGTTTGCTCTGTCTGTGGAGGATAGACGCGACGATAAACTCCTTTTGAATAGTGTTGTATGATCGTGTAAATCTAATTTGTAAAAAGGCCAACCTTGTTATATTGCCAATTTAATTGAAAGAGCCCAAGAGCATATCTTGTTATGACTTTGATTGATGCTTCTTCAAGCGACTAAATTTGTTGATAACATTTAGAAGAAAAATAATAAAGGCTTTGATTTCAATGAGGTCTCGCGGAATTTCTTTACTTGAAATGATGCTCACATTTTTCCAAATCCTGAGATCGATTGAAGTTTATTTATGTATGTTATAACATTTCTGAAAGACCAATGCTTTGATTTAAATGCGATCTTACTGACATTGAAATTATTTATGTAAGTTTACTTTATACTGAAGATGTATAAACGTGACGGAATACATATTAATAGCTTAGTCTAACATAGAAGTTGTAAAAGTCTAGTAGAAAAGTGTGTGTAAATCTCCATTTCAATCAACTGCTAAATAAGAGGTGTTTTTGCTAATAAGCTAAGAGCTAATTCAATGACCATAGAACGAATTTAGCAGTAAACTAAAACTTTTGCACTCAGATCATAAAACTCATGTTTCAAAGGTCTTCCAGGACATGTTAGTATTACTAAACTTTAATTTTAGTAACGATAACTTACGTTCGTATGTTGACGCAAATACGTATATTAATACCAGGCATTTGTTTTAATATTCATATATGCATGATTATCTATGTGTTAAACTTATATTGCCCATTAATGCTGCCTAGTTTGTTAGAGGATATCGCCTGATGGGGATTTCTTTATTTACACGGTTCTATTTTTTGGGGATGACAATAGGGTAAGACCCTGGTTTAAACAACCGTTCTTGCAACTGACCGTCCCAAGGTATTATCTCCAGTAAACTAATCTATGTTTGTGATGTCATATAGATTGCCCGTTATTTATCCTTGTTATTGTTCCTTTCCAATGACGTTGTTGGTTGAAAGTTAAATTTTCTGTTCGACTTGCGTTATGTATCGTTACAGGTGGTGTGTCGTTACAGTGTGTGTTTAATGCATCGTTAATCAACTACTGAATTCGAATGATCACATCCTGTCCATGAATATCTGCTTTTGGTCGGACTCTATTCTAGTAATCCTTCACACATGTAGTTTGTCATATCTGAAAATCTTATTTACTATTCAGCGAACTTGATGTCGTCTTTTCCTTTACAACCGTTGCTATCTTCTGTTTTTTAATATGTTTTGCCTTGAAACTATACTACGCAATTCGGATGTAAAGTATAAAATAACTCAGTCAAAAGCATTATTTCCCGTGAATGATTTCAATAATGAACACGTGCATCTCGTATTTATAGTTCCTGTACAAAACGTGTATTCCACTGTTAAACATGTATTAAGAAATACATAACCTATTCTACTTAAATAGCATGTATATAGGCATACACCTATATAAAGGATATTTCATGACTGCCTGTTTAATATTGAACAAATCATTTGATACATACCTGTGCCGAGAAAACATATATTTATTTATTTAACTGCCTATGTATACCATCGTCGTTGTCTCTATATTTTCTCTCGTATGACACCTAACAACCGAACTGCCTCGTCGATTTCCGTAATCCGGTATTGTAACGACAAGGCAATTCCGACTGAACACCTAGCTGAACAATCGCTGATTCACCATGTACTGGTATATATGAGGAAGTGTCGATTCTTACGTAGGTGTACAGTACTTGTTCTACCCATGACAAGTGGATGGTCTGCCTCCACCACAAACAATCGACCTTCATATATAACCTTGCATGTGTTGAAAATGACGTAAAACACCATACAAACAAACGAACACATATATATTACACAAGTGTAGTATGACAACATGTATCATAACTTTATTACACTCCTTCACCATATATGATAAATACATCTAAACATAGTTAACTGTTCATTTTACGTTCAGTTTTCGTACAGTCTATATGATGTCATCTCCTTGTAAAAATATTATAAAAGTCAAAAAGAAAATGCAGCTTTCACAGAACACAGTAAACCCAAAAACACGCAAAAGGACAAACGTGAATGGCAATGTTAACAAAGAATAAAGGCATATGACGTCACAAACACAATAAGGGTTGACAATAGGATTACCGCCTTGGAACGGTCAGTGGCAAAAAAGGCCGCTGGGGGTTTAAACCAGGTTCTAGAGTGCACTAAATCTCACACTTACACTACTGTCATCCCAATAAAACGGGACAGTATAAATAAAGAAATCCGCGCCATGAACTATTCTCTAACCAACAAAGCAGCATTAATAGGCAATATAAGTAAAACACAAAGATGCTCGTGTATATATAAATACAAAAGCACAATATCCTAGAAAGCCACAAAGAAGGTACTCAGTGACTTGGCAGATGCCAGAACAACAAGAGAATAAACCATTCAGGGCACGACGAGACAAACGTCACCGTCCTTTCCGGTCATAGCACAGTTAAAGAGGTAATTGGGTCCACCACCAAGCATGCAATGCGTTGCAAAACGATAGGGTCATAGCCTCTTTTGATAAATCTTTTAACAAGTTTAACAAAGATAGTATGAAAGTGATCATGACTAAGGATCTTACGAAGTTTGTAAATCACATCACCATAGAAGTCAGGTTGGATAGTCCTAGCCTCAGAAGAGTTCTTAAATTTCTTTTATATTTGGAAAGAAGATCAGGATTACGATATACAATTTTGCAAAGGTTTTACGAAGTTTATCCTAACGGTAACCCTGATGGAGAAGCTTTTTAGTTATACAAAGATTACGAATATTAAAGTTCTCAACTCGAGTACAAGCTCTAGAAAAACGAATAAGTTGAGACACATATACCCCATAAGAAGTTGTTCGGGGAACATCCCCATCTAAATGGAGATAATTAACGAAATAGAAATTAAAATCATCTCTCTTGTAATAGATTTTTTCTAATTTGTTGATCATTTTCAATAGAGAGATGTAAATCGAGAAAAGAAGCGTTAATATCAGAAATATTAGCTTTGTTAAGTTAGGTATTTTAGGATATATATTATTAACCATAGTAGAAAGGAAAGGGTTGTCAATGTTTAATATGTCGTCCAGATATCGAGAGGTGTCATTAAAGGCTTCAAACATCTGCCTGGGTATCTGGTGAAAGACTCAACATGAAATCTCTTGCATAGCAATATAAAAACAAATCTGCGACAAGGTGACAAGGGGTGCACACTTCGTACCCATGGGGATACCAACAATCTGTCTATAAACGGTAGTTCCATACCTGACGAAAATATTATCTAATATAATGATATGAAAAATAAGTGATTCACAAACTTCATGGCAAGTCCACATAGTGTAATTGTCCAAACTGCCGTAAACAACAGTTTTATATTGTTACAGGCCAAACATGTAGTATTTTCCTTAGCAAACGTTTTTTGAATGATAGCAATAAGCTTATTTTTGATAAGGTGGTGTGGTAAATTGTATATAAGGTAGAAAAATCATAATACAGTACTTATAGATGAAGCTTGACGTTTATTGTAAATTTTATCAAGAACGTCGCCTAAAATCATAAGTACTTATATATGCAGCTTGACGTTTATTGCAAATTTTATCAAGAACTTCGCCTGAAACTTTAAGAAAATGTATTGATATAATCAATATGACTCTACTGCTTTGCAAAACATTTATTCTGTTTAAACTACATAGCCCACTTATCAGACGAAACGTTAACAGTCGATTCTAGGTTGCTTGGTCAATTAAAGTATTACTTCCCAATTTGTCTTGCAATATCAAGCCTTAAATACCGCAGACATCGCGTATACTATATCTAAACTGGGTTAATGCAAGTTATTGATGTTACAGAATATATATATATAGGAATACAAAGCCATATAATATTTACATGAAAATCATCTAAGCAAGGATAGCAATGAAATTGGAAGAGACGGGACAGTGTAAGTAAGGAAATCCCCGCCATTAATTATTCTCTACCCAACAAGGCAGCATTAATGGGCAGTATAAGTAAAATACAAAGATGCTCGTGTATATATAAATACAAAAACAGAAATAGCCTATAAACCCACAACGAAGGTACTCAGTGACTTGGCAGAAACCAGAGCAACAAGAGAATAAACCATTGTGGGCACGACAAGACAAGACTGCAGACAAACATCAAAGTCACCGTCATTTCGGGCTTTATGTAGACGTCTTCATAGGGTCCATAGCCTGTCCGGTCATCGCACAATCAAAGAGGAAAGCATAATGGCGAACTGTAATTGGGCCCACCACCAAGCATGCAGTGCGTTGCAAAATGATTAAGTTGACGTTAACGTTAAAATAGCGTACGCTAACGTAACAGTATTTCAACGTGTTTAACTATTTTTCCATATAAACTCCTATATTAAAATCATATAAAGTGTAATTATTTAAAGAACTACCTTTAAATAGTTATATTATAATATTTATAGACAAATGTTGTATAAAGAAATTGGTAAACGACTTTAATCGAAAGGCCTATATAGAAATGTTCAGTAAATTTAACTTGTTAAAATTCAAAACGTATAATATTAAATTTATCTAGAAAAATGAGATATAGGGTCCTATAGAAACCACAGCGTCCGAACGCAATGGCATCGTAGGTCCGCACTGTACTGCAAACAAAGGACTTGAAAATACAATGAAAGAGACAAAAAACAACAGAAAGGTTGGTGAAGACAGGGTTACCGACTTGGAACGGTCAGAAGGCAATAAGGCCTACTTGTTAGCTTGAATCGATTTAGACCATAGATGCAAACTATATCTTTAAAACGCGATGTTAATTCTGATTTCATAATTATGCATATCGAACATTAAGCTAGAATATACGTTTTTATTAAATGATTAAATCGCTTTGTTTTAGGTTGTGCATTCTAATGCACTGCCCTTAAATGCTTAAATGAACCACTTTAAAGTGTTGCAATTTAATTCCAAGTGCAGTGAATTGGTCTAATGAATTTGTTTTGTTTGTTTGACGTTCTCATGTTAATAACCGTACGTTGTCATAAACAAATTGCAATGTTGGCAACGCCGCTGTTTCAACAATATGCATTTAATTTACAACTTTAAACTATTGTTGACGCAAATGAAACGTATTCACATTACTAAAGTCTGAAAACAGATACTAGTAGAGCAAACATAATTTCAAAGTCTGAAAACAGATACTAGTAGAGCAAACATAATTTAAATATAAGGACTGAATTCGATATTTTGATTTCCTACGGGGTAAGAAAAACATTAGCTAGTTTAAAGTTAAAGAGAAGCCCTTCGGGCTTCACGCACTTTAAACAGTTTTTATACTCCGTAGAAAGATCGATATAACGAATTCAATCCTTCAATACTGGATATGCTTAGTTTCATAATTGTTGCGATCATTACCAGGGGCTCTAATTCTAAAAGTAACGAAATGTTTTAACTCAAAACAGCGAAAAAGTCGCACTTAACGATTTGTGTGACTAACATCATTATGAAAAAGCTGATGAGGCTCGTTTAAATATGAAATGAAACACTTAACAACGTCGTCTTAAATTGTAAAACTAATGGAGAAATGCTCAAATTGGAGAATACTATTTTGCAAAGGTTCATGTTTATGCATGTATACGGGTATATCAAATCTCTATAACAATATGTCTGCATAACTATATGTCTTTTAAATGTTATAATAATAGGTTAAACGTAATTTTTACATGTTTAGGTTTACGTGTTTTGATACAGGTCCTTTAATAATGTTTTTATTTTATAATTGCTCGTCTTGACGTATCAGATATAATCAAAATGATTGTTTGAATTTCTTTCTTTTGTTAGAAACACACTATTAAGCAATATATTGATTTCTATATCAAAACAGTTTTCAGTTTCTTCTAAAGTATGTTTTATTTAATTTTATGTCGTCCTTGAATGCTACTTTTCCTGTTCGATATTTATATCTATATTTATTGCCATGGTAAGATTCCATAAACATAGCTAAGGACACAATCTTGTGCTCGTATATATATAATTACAAAAAAAGAAATAAAATTGCCCTGAAAGCCACAAAGAAGGTACTGAATGACTTGGCAGAAGCCAGGGCACAAGCGAATAAACCATTGAGGGCACGACAAGAAAAGATTGCAGACATACATCAAACGTCACCGTCCTTTCGGGCTTTAGGTAGACGTCATCATAGGTTCCATAGCCTGTCCGGTCATCGCACAATTAAAGAGGAAAGCATAGTTACGAACTGTAAATATGTCCAACACCTAACACGCAGTGCGTTGCAAAATGATAGGGTCATAACCTCTTCTGATAAACCGTTTAACAAGTTTAACAAAGATAGTATGAAAGTGATTATGATCAAGGATCTTACGAAGTTTGTAAATCACGTCACCATAGAAGTCAGATTGTGATAGTCCTTGTCGCAGAAGAGTTCTTAAATTACTTTTATATTCGAAAAGAAGATGAGGGTTATGATAATAAAAGTTTGCAAATGTTTGACGAAGTTCATGGTAACGGTAGCCCTGATGGAGTAGCTCTTTAGTTACACAAAGATTACGAATAGTCCTCAGCTCTAGAAAAAACAAATAAGTTGAGACACATAGACCCCATAAGAGTTGCTCGGAGAAAATCCTCATCTAAATGGGGATAATTACCAATATCAAAATTACAATCATCTCTCTTGTCATATCTTTTGCTAATTATTTCAAGTTTTTACCAAATAACTCTTATCTTATGTATAGCAAAACCTCTAAACACCCACCGGTGTACTTGTTATATTACAAAGAAGTTGACCAGAGTCCTGACTGACCTGTTTGTCTCTGTATAAATTTCATTTGTATCAGACATAATTAATAGCAATATGAATACATTTACAAAAACATACTTTATCTAACAATGTTGACTGCTTTTTGTATCGATGTTAGTTCAGCATTTCGCTACATTTTCAGTATTATATTAGAACGTTGTTCCTTAACTGTATGAATTTATTCTATTGCCTTGAATTGATTGTACGTTATTAGAGCATTGCTTATTGCTTTCGATTATTTTGAACGTTTTGGCGACACCGAGTTATTGATTTATTCGCAATATATCTACTATATTTAATTCATTTTGTAATTAAAGCTACAGAGTCCCTATATCAATCGATTTCTTCTTTGTAGGCGTGTCTTTATTTGTAACTTCATGTTCACCAGCTCATGTCGAAATCGAGTATTTAAGCGAGCAAATGTAGCGTAGGAAATCATTTACTGTATATACATCGACCAGTGCACATCGTACCTATACACAGGTAACAGTACTTTTTACAAAAAAAAAAAAAAGTTAGCTTCTTTCGGGGCTCGAACACACGATCTTCTGATTTCAAGTCCTGTGCTCTATCCACTGAACTACAACGCTACTTGAGAATATAGTATACTAACTACCATATATTACGAGGCAAAATAACTTAAAATTTGAACGCAACTAATGCTATGCAGTCCATATTGTCGCACGTGTAAATTAACATTGCCTGGTGTAATACTGTATCTTATCAATATGAAACTAATACTTCGCCTCAAATCAACCATATCTCGACTTGTTATTTAGCGCTTGATGAGTTTGTGCGCGCGCTCTTGTTATTACGTAATGCCTATTTAGTGTTAAAAATGCTACAAAATACCAATAAATAGCAGTGGTCTAGAGGTTCAGCGTACATCTTTCAAAACTTACAAGTGCAAGGCTTTGGTTCAAATCCCGTTCCGGGCAACTATTTTTTATCACATTTATCAATGTTTCCTGTACGGAGGCTAAATAAAAATGTGAAAATTTACGTATCGATTTCTCCTTATATACCGACTTTTGGGGTGTTCGTCGATTTGAAACTACTTCACACGTGACTCATTCATATTCATGAGTTATTACCAGTTAAAATAGGGACTGTACAGCTTTAAGAAGAAACGAATCTCTTACTGTTGCATAAATATCAATTTCACATACAAGTCTACTAAATGAAGGTATTTCCAACTATAACCGCGTTCTTGCCTTATATGTATACCACTAACATACCACTAACGAAACAAAACAACGATGTGGCACATATTGCCATATATTGTGACACTTTTTTATTTACAGTTCTAATGATGAAACATGTTTATGATATACAAAGAGAAATAAGGCTCCGGTTAAAATTTCCCAGGACTTACATTCATTAATATGTGTGTGTCTTGGAATTAGAGTTTAATGTGAAATGTTGAGGCTACTGGGTTGCAGAATCAGTATTTTGAACTCAGACTAAAGCATATTGAGGATGAAAAACGGACTCAAAATACTTAAAATACAACTGTGTTCCCTTGTTTTTTGTTTTTTGTTTCTTTAGATTTGTGTCTGTTCTTAGGTTCAAAATATTGACGATTATTAGTCCAATCATAAAAACACGGTGTATCGGTAAAATAACAAGTTCTACTTTACTTTCCAAGCGATTGTCATGCAATTTGTATTTCTGGAAGAAGGAAGTTTAATCCGAGAAATAGAACGAAATACTAATAAATAAAATACAACATGCAAATATGTTTACAAGACTGCACATTTGAGATATAATGGTTGGTTAAGTATTGGAATAGATGAAACTTAGGGGCGCCTAAAAGTGATTTTGTTAGCGCAGCATCAATATTCTCAGACATAATTATCTAATGTTCAGGATAATGTCAACATTATATTATTTTTTATAAAAACTACATTGGGTCTATTAATTATGATAACAGCCAGCAGCAGTTTATTCAAAACACACACAAATGAGGAAAATGGTCCTATATAAACCACAGCAATCAAACGCAATAGAACCATAGGTCAACATTGCACAACAAACCGAAAGGTCAATTAAAAGGATAATACATAACATAAAAAGTGGTGAATACAGGCTTACCGACTTAGAACGGTCAGTAGGCAATAACACTTAGATTAAGCTTATTTCATGTGTACACAACCTGGCTATTATCCTGTTTTCAGCGCCCAAATTGACAAAACAGGGTAATTATAAGTACATATCATCAAAAGGAAATCCATAATCCTGAGAAATTAGCATGCACTTAAATGTTGTTGTAAACCTATATAAACATATATTCTTAGAAAACCTCAGGATTTATCCAGAATTGAACTGAACAACCACAACCGTTGCAGCCAAAGATAAAACCAATTTAGGGTACGACCAAAACACCTGGGACGAAAGTTCATGCACCTACCTCCTACCGGGTTTCAGCAGGCGCAATCATGGAAACCCGAGAGGCAGTCCAGTCATCACACAAGTGAAGGGTGAAGCGAAATGAATGACTGTAGAGGACTGTCAATCACTAAACATGAAGTGCGTTGCAATACTAAAGAGTCGTATCCTTTTCTGAAGAATTGCCGGTTTAATTTTGTAAAGTGGTCTGGAAACTCGTCAATTCCCTTTAACAGAAGAGTATAGACCACATCACCATAAAATAAGGTGTGTGATGTTCCTAGTTGCATAAATGTTTTAAGATTGGTGTTGTACTCTCCATCAGGATTTCTTTACAATGATAGAATTTTGAGAAATATCTACGTAGTTTGTGATAACGAAAACCTTGCTGAAAAAGTTTACTGGTAATTGCTTGAGTTCGATCATGGAAGTCCGTAAGATCATTACAAGCTGTAGTAAAACGAATGAGCTGGGAGATATTCACCCCGTGGTATGTAACAAGGTACATCCCCATCCAAATGTGGATAGTTTACGATGTCAAAGTTAGTCATCTCTCTTATCATAGATTTTAGTATGTATGAAATCATTAGAAATAGAGAGCTGAAGGTCGAAGAATGCTGATACAGTATCTGACCTGTTGGCTTTATTCAACGTGAGCTCTGGTGGATAAATGTTAGTAACTATATGAGCAAAAAACGGATTATCAACACTGAGGATGTCATTATTAAACGCATCAATAATGTCCCTCTGGCTAACTAGTGACAAACTCAACATAAAATCTCTTTCATAGCAGTATAAAAACAAACCTGCGACAAATGGCGCACGCACAGTTAGTACCCATAGGAATACCAACAATCTGGCGGTAAATTGTTTTACCGTATCTTATAAATATTTTAACGAGAAGAAATGATAATGCTCTAAAAGCATCAGCGGAAGTCTACATATTATCATTAGGAGTGTTCGTAAAAGACACCCCGACAGTATTACGAGCAGTAGAAGTAGTTCCTTCTCTAGAAAAAGTATTCTATGTAAGCTGTATCAATTTATCTTAGATCAGTTTATGTGGTAGAGTGGTGTATAGTATGGAAAAGTCGAACATGCTTATATTAGATGTATGGAATAGCTTACTCCGTAGTTTATCAAGGACTTCTCTGGAGTTATTTTAAAGACAAAAACAAAACTGATTCCTGATTTTCAAAAACCTTTCTACCAAAATGTTACGACATGTGCCTTAATTTGGGAAAGGCAGGAAGTCAATAGTTTTAATAAATTAGTAGTCGTACATGAACTTGAATAATTTGAGATTAAACGTGCTCTGAGTGAACAAACATGCACAAGTCAATTTTTGGAAATAACTTTATACAAGGTAAACATTAATTTGAATTCTCTTCAATAAGTTATACTGACACCTTAGCAATAGAAGCCAAAGACATTGTCACGTATGCATAAAGCGCGGTGAGCATGGTGAGTATGACACAATACATAACTTCATCCCATGAAACTCTGACTGTGAGCTTTAAACGCCATAACCAAATAAAAGTGGATATAAAAGTCAAACAGGAACGGTAGCATTCAAGGACCATAGTCAACCAACAATACAGATAGAAACAAACATTTATGATAGAAAGAGTCGAAATTAATGAGAAATTTGGGAATCGCTGAACACAATACATATAAAAAATATTCCTGTTCAAAACGGTAGTGAAAAATGCTTGATACAGTTCACGCTCTTAAGCAGATAAATTAAACGCTAGATTTGACATCACAAACATAAAAGCGTTGACAATATGGCTACCGCCGTGGAACGGTCAGTGACAAAAACGGCCGCAGTGGGCTTAAATCAGGTTCTAGGGCGCACCAAACTTCAGTATTAACCTATTGACATCCCACTAAAATATGACAGTGTAAATAAGGATATCCACGCCCGGTTATATTCTCTAACAAACAAAGCAGCATTACAAAACAGTATAAGTATAACATACAAATCATCATGTATATATATGAATATAAAAACAAAAATAGAAAGCCATCAAGCAAGTACTCAGTACCTTGGAAGACGCCATATCAACAAAAGAACAAAACACTAACGGTACGACAAGACAAGCATCAAACGCTACTGTTCTTTGAGGATTTATGCAGACGTCAAAATAAAGTCCACATTCTGTCCGGTCATCGCACAATCAATCAAGGAGGAAATCATAGTGGCGAATTGTAAATTTGCAGAGCAAAATGATAGGGTCATAACCATTTTTAATAAACGTATCAACAAGTTTAATAAAGATTGTATGAACGTGATCGCAGAAGAGTTACTAAATATTGGAAGCAGATCAGACGTCAACAAAATTGTGCAAAGTGTTTTCGAAGTTTATGGAAACGGTAACACTGATGGAGTAGCTTCTTAATTATACAGAGACTACGAATATTAAAGTCCTCAACTCGACTACAAGCTCTAGAAAAACGAATACGTTGAGAAGCATAGACCCCATACGAAGTATCTCGGGGAACATCCCCATCTAAGTGGGAATAATTAACAATATTAATATTTAAAATCTACTCTATTGTCATAGATGATTTTACTAATTATATCTCCATTTTCACTAAAGAGATGTAAAGTAAGAAAAGAAGCGACAGTATAAAAACATTAGCTTTGTAGAGTTGAAGTTCTTTAGGATACTATTACATAATACTAATCACAGAAGATATGAAAGGATGGTCAATGTTCAACATTTCCTTCAGATACCGAGAGATGTCATTAAATGCTTCAGTTATATCTACTGAGTATCTGATGAAAGACTCAGCATGAACAATCTTTCATAGCAATACAGTCAAATCTGCGATAAAAGGTACACAGTTCGTACCGTGTATCATGAAACTTACAAAAAGAATATATAACACGACACTGAAATGCTTATTTTCATATTTTAAATAAATTGCATCTGTGTCGTCAGCAGGCTCAAAAAGGGGGTTATGTTAATAAAATGTATGTCATGTCATGATGTTTTAAGTGTTTGGATGTACTGTGACAGTATAGTTGCTTGGTACAATTGCGACAATACTGAAAATGAATGTAATAATGAATATTTATGAGATACGTGTATTTAATATGTGTATGTTTAACTGAACTGGCAGACAGGATGAATGTTCAGTTAGTACATACATAGCTGTTATAATAAAAGATCTAAAGATTTTTACATAAGAACAATTGATTATGCAATTAAACACAAGAGCGATGTGCGTACCAAGACTAATATACGATAGTGTATTGCATAGCTAAATCGGTAACGTAGAGCACACCCTTCATACATTAGCCAAATAGTATTTATCAGAAATTGCAAGAGTCTAAGCTTGACTACTGAATAGATAATGTCAATATAATTAATTACCTTTTGATAACATCAGACTCAAATGGGTCCGTAAATATCCGATATGCAGGAATACTGTTGTATACGGTGTAGAACAGACGAAAAACATTATTCGTGTCATTTGTTATTCTAGGTAAGTAAATATTTGGTTGTTTTAATATTTAGAATTCATATACTAATTTATGATGATTTTTATAAAATAACAAGCGAAAGAGATGCTTAAATGATTTGTTATTAACTGCTGGCTTGTAAACAATATAGACAGGTAAGGTTAAATGATATTATGTATGACATCAAGGGACAATAGGCGTTCATTTTATATTTTATTGTTTACAGAATACCATTTTAATTTAAAACTAAACCTGATTATAAATTTGAATAGTCAATACGTGTTAATATTAGCTCGGACAGTTTTCGTTTGTGTTTGTCCTCATACACTGTACAAGTAGATATAACAAGAAAAGCTATAATACATGTATTATAGCATGGGGAGTACGGACATATTTGAAAGGCAGTGAAAAGATGATATGATTAGCATGACATATTAGCAAGAATTTGACCGATCGATTATCAGTCAAGTGAGACATGTCCAAAATTGGGGAGGGGACATAATCTGTGTTTGCCGACTTCAGTACTTTATAAATAAAACAATGAAGTTATATAATAAGTGTATTCAAAGCCTTATAGTTACATTGTCTTTTGTCTTTTGGTTTTGTCTGATTTCAAAATGCCAGTTCGGATGAATGTATTATATACAGTAACAAACATTGTATTATATACAGTAACAAACATTTCCATATTTCACGATAAGGGTAACACTACGTATAGCCGCTTCACTTTCATGGAAGCGCAAATAAATATTATGGAATGATTTTTTAACACTAGTACAATTGTGTAATGAACAAAGTTATATGTATTTATTCTAAAGTTGTGATTATCCCAGAACTAAGTTTGTACAGCTCAGAAAGTGTGCCAGGTTCCCTGCCAGGACTTGAACCTGGATCTCTCTTCTCGAAAGAAAAGCATGCTTCCTTACACTACAGAGATGTTCCCAACAGCACAGAGCGTACAAAAAATTAATCAGCCAACTTAAATTTAGATTAAACATATTTTACTTCAAATTATGTATATTTACATAATCCATTCTAGTCACTGATCTTAACTCTTACAGTATGTCCTTTGTAATTTTAGCCAGGGCGACCATCTTGAAATAGCGGCCGACCTGAAATTATGCTAGGATCAACTAGACATCAAGTGCAACATTCCTGTGAAGTTTCATGAGAATCCGTCAAGTAGTTTCAGAGTAGTCGCTACAAGTTTTTATTATGTTACTCTATGTAAACAAAGATGGCTGTTGGCGGCCATGTTTGATGTCGAATCAAAATAATTTTCGACAAGGATCAACATCATGTCATGATGATCATTTTAGAAAAAGTGCCATATCAATATCAGTTTTAGTTTTCAAAAAGTAGTCGCTCCAAATGTTTTTTTTAAATCTATTTTTATTCGTGGTGGCCATCTTGAACTTCCAGCCGACCTAAAATGTTGCTAGGATCAACTAGACATCAAGAGCAACATTCCTGTGAAGGTTCATGAAAATCCGTCCAGTAGTTTCAGAGGAGTAGTCGCTACAGGTTTTTACTAAATGACAAATGTAAACAAAGGTGGACGCTGGGTGCCATCTCGACAAGGACCAAAAACATGTCATATGTTGATTATTTTAGAAAAAGGCCTAATATCAATATTACTTATGGTTTTCAAGAAGTAGTCACTACAAACTTTTTTTTTAAATCTATTTTTAGCTTTGGTGGCCATCTTGGATGTTACATCAATGTGAATTTTTGCTAGGATGAACTAGTCATCATGGGCTACATTCCTGTAAAGTTTCATGAAAATCCATCCAGTAGTTTCAGAGGAGTAGTCACTACAAAACAGTTAAGGGCGGACACCGCACCACAGTAAGACTCTGCTGATCTTTGATCAGTAGAGCTAAAAACAAACAAAAACTTGTGATTTAACGAGCATTTAACGTTTTAAAATCAAATACAGATCTGTTTCACAATTTACTAGAACATGTAAACGCAAGAGTTAGCAAGCTTGTATACCTTTTTAAAAGAGCATACATTTTAAATCAGTTTAATGCAAAAGTGACGGTAACATATTATACAAAAAGTCAATAATCTTTAGTTCATTATCAGTCGGGTTTACATTGCGGTATTGATTCATACTAAATATTGCTCATTCGTCCCCAACGTCGTTCGTAAATAGCAAATAAAAACCAGTCTGTTCTGAAACCGAGAGTTGTTTCCGGCGATGCATATGTATAAACAAAACAAGAGGTCAATGACCTTGAAGCTCTACTGATAGATTTTTGATAGCTAGGTCAACATTCCTGTGAAGTTTCATGAAAATCCATCAAGTAGTTTCATAGGAGTAGTCGCTACAAGTTTTCATTATATAACTATATGTAAACAAAGATGGCCGCTAGCGGCCATGTTTAATGTCAAATCAAAATAATTTTTGACAAGGATCAACATCATGTCATACTGATCATTTTAGAAAAAGTCCCATATCAATATCACTTATAGTTTTCAAGAAGTAGTCGCTACAAACTTGTTTTTTGAAAATCTACTTTTAGCCGTGGCGGCCATCTTGAATTTCCAGCCGACCTGAAGTTTTGTTAGGATCAATTAGACATCAAGAGCAACATTCGTGTGAAGTTTCATGAAAATCCATCAAGTAGTTTTAGAGGAGAAGTCGCTACAGTTTTCATTATATAACTCTATGTAAACAAAGATGGTCGCTGGCAGCCATGTTTAACGTCGAATCAAAATAATTTTCGACAAGGATCAACATCATGTCATACTGATCATTTTAGGAAAAGACGCTGATCAATATCACTTATAGTTTTCAAGAAGTAGTCGCTACAAACTTGTTTTTTGAAAATATATTTTTAGCCGTGGCAGCCATCTTGAATTTCCGGTCGACCTGAAATTTTTCTAGGATTAACTAGACATCAAGAGCAACATTCCTGTGAAGATTCATGAAAATCCGCCAAGTAGTTTCAGAGGAGTAGTCGCTACAAACTTTTACTATACAAACTCTATGTAAACAAAGATGGCCACTGGCGCCCATGTTTAATGTCGAATCAAAATAATTTTCGACAAGGATCAACATCATGTCATGCTGATCATTTTAGAAAAGTCCCATATCAATATCACTTACAGTTTTCAGAAGGAAGTAGTCCCTACAAATTTATTTATTTTAAATCTATTTTTAGCCGTGGCGGCATCTTGAATTTCCGGCCAGCCTGAAATTTTTCTAGGATCAACTAGACATCAAGTGCAATATTCCTGTGAAGTTTCATGAACATCCGTCAAGTAGTTTCAGAGAAGTAGTCGCTACAAGTTTTTACTATATAACTCTATGTAAACAAAAATGGCCACTGGCAGCCATGTTTAACGTCGAATCAAAATAATGTTCGACTCGGATCAACATCATGTCATGTTGATCATTTTAGAAAAAGTCCCACATAAATATCACTATTTTTAGCTGTGGCGGCCATCTTGAATTTCAGGCCGACCTGAAATTTTGCTAGGATCAATTAGACATCAAGAGCAACATTCCTGTAAAGTTTCATGAAAATCCGCCAAGTAGTTTCAGAGGAGTAGTCACTACAAGTTTTCACAATATAACTCTATGTAAACAAAGATTGCCACAGGCAGCCATGTTTAACGTCGAATCAAAAATATTTTTTGACTTTGACAAGGACCAACATCATGACATGTTGATCATTTTAGAAAAAGTCCCATATCAATATCACTTATAGTTTTCAAGAAGGGGTCGCTACAAACTCGTATTTTAAAAATCTATTTTTAGCTTTGGTGGCCATCTTGGATTTCACATCAACATGAATTTTTGCTAGGATCAACTAGATTTCATGGGCAACATATCAACATCAACATTTCTTTTAAGTTTCATGAATATTCATCCCGTAGTTTCAGAGGAGTAGTCGCTACAAATAAAATTTAGGACAGACGGACAGACAGATGGACGACGGACACCGCACCACGGCATAAGCTCTGCTGATTTCTGATCAGTCGAGCTAATAAAAACCGACTTTTAATTTAGTATACAAGCTGTCGTTAATTTTTGTGTCTGATTTCATTCAGATTTATTTTGGCATTTTCGTCTTGTTTTTAACATGCCCGCTTGTAAAATTTACATGCCCGACATGATTTTTACTGACTGCGGGCTCCAAAAAACCCAAAGAATGCATAATCCAATACACCAAAGTAAACTTAGAACTACTCAAACCTGTAAACATCAAACATGTGCTTCATAATTATTATAAATGTCATCCATGCCTAACAGCACCTTTTTAAGATAACCCTGAAGTAGCCCGTTTAATGCTTTTTTGCATTTTTTTTCTTTCGGTCTGTTTTTTTTCCATAGCATGAAAAAAGGTCCGAAATGTGCGATCAGAAGACATTTCCACTCTAAAAGGTTGCCCTCCTTTAACTCAATTTATATAAAGCCGCTATATTATGCGATTTTTTTTTTAACGCGACGAGACATAATGACGTCATGTGACATGACGTCACGCCACATGCTATTCTATATTTAACGTCATCTTACTATGACATCGAAATACCATAGCAACCAGTACTTAAACGGGACATTAGCGATAGCATACTGTCAATGTAATGAAACAGTGCTAAGGCAAACCCAAGAATTACATCAATGGTTAGTTTTTAAATGGCATAAAGCCCAACTCAAACTTAGAAAATCCTACTAAAATTGCATATACCGACCGCAAGACACATGGGATCTTGAGATATCACAAGTTAGATATCTCACGATAAGTTGCGATACATCTTGAGAAATTGTAAAATATATCTCAATTTATTTGGAGATATCAATGACTCAAGACTCATTGAGATATCTGAAGATAATTATCTCAAAACAACTTAAGATGTCTCAAGACAGTTATCTCAAGATAAATTGAGATATACATTGATATTTATGGGGATTAATTGAGATATCTCAATACAAATATATCGATGTAAATTGAGATATCTCAAGATAAAATGTGATATCTCAACATGGAGTATCAAGATAAATTAGACATATATTGAGATATCTCAAGATACGGTGCATCGGGGAGTATTACAATATACATATTTTACTGAGTTGTTCATAATCTGGGTTTCGTAACAATGCGTGTTTGCCTTATCGACAAATTACATTCTAACCGAAGCAGGGGTGTAAAAATTTGGAAAAATCATGGCGGCCATCTTGAATTTTCGGCCGACCTGAAATTTTGCTAGGATCAATTAGACATCAAGAGCAACATTCCTGTGAAGTTTCATGAAAATCCGTCAAGTAGTTTCAGAGCAGTAGTCGCTACAAGTTTTCATTATATAACTCTATGTAAACAAAGATGGCCATTGGCAGCCATGTTTAACGTCGAATCAAAATAATGTTCGACTCGGATAACCATCATGTCATGCTGATCATTTTAGAAAAAGTCCCATATCAATATCACTTTTAGTTTTCAAGAAGTAGTCGCTACAAACTTATTTTTTAAAAATCTATTTTTAGCTGTGGCGGCCATCTTGAATTTCTGGCTGATCTGAAATGTTGCTAAGATCGATTAGACATTAAGAGCAACATTCCTGTAAAGTTTCATGAAAATCCGCAAGTAGTTTCAGAGGAGTAGTCGCTACAAGTTTTTACTATATAACTCTAAGTAAACAAAGACGGCCGCTGATCATTTTAGAAAAAGTCCCATATCAATATCACTTATAGTTTCCAAGAAGTAGTCGCTACAAACTTGTATTTTGAAAATTTATTTTAAGCCGTGGCGGTCATCTTGAATTTCCGGCCGACCTGAAATTTTTCTAGGATCAAGAGCAACATTCCTGTGAAGTTTCATTAAAAAATCAGTCAAGTAGTTCAGAGGAGTAGTCGCTACAAGTTTTCATTATATAACTCTATGTAAACAAAGATGGACGCTGGCAGCCATGTTTAACGTGGAATCAAAACAATTTTCGACAAGGACCAACATCATGTCATACTGATCATTTTAGAAAAAGTCCCATATCAATATCACTTATAGTTTTCAAGAAGTAGTCGCTACAAACTTGTTTTTTAAAAACCTATTTTTACATTTGGTGGCCATCTTGGATTTCACATCAACATAAATTTTTGCTAGGATCACCTAGACTTCATGGGCAACATTTCTGTAAAGTTTCATAAAAATCCATTCAGTAGTTTCAGAGAAGTAGTCGCTACAAAAAAGGTTTACGGACAGACAGACGGACGCAGCACCACGGCATAAGCTCTGCTGATCTCTTCAGTATTTTGTCTCCATTGAACCAATAATAGACGCCATAAATAATTATTAGCGGTTGGTAACTACGCTTGTTGTTCAGCCATACCCTTTCAGATTCGCCGACACCGCTTGCACGGTCGCGGACGCAGACTTTCCGAACAGCGACCTCATGTATGTTCGTTCACCCGCCATTTACGGTGTCGATATAAAAAAAAACACAGTCTGACTGGTTAGCGATATATAGCATCACACTCCAATTGATTTTAGCGTGAATTGAATTTCTGAACCCATGCAGTTTCGATATGTTTGTGTCAGACATGAATAATAGGTAACTTATAGAGAAAGAGTTTACAATCAATACTCATGTCACCGACTACATCAGAGGTCTCGCAATTAGGCGAAGTCGCTTTAAACTTCGCTCTAATTTGACCGACTTCGTTTTTTATCCATGTTGGGCGAAATCTGAGTCGTCGGCAATAAGCAAAACTGCGAACTTCTGTGAGTTTTATTGACGGCTAATTATTTTGTCAGCAAGTTTCATCTAAAAATCCATTTCTAACCGTGGCCGCCGTTTTTATTTTCAGTCCGACCTGAAATTTTGCTAGAAACAACTACACATCATCAGCAACATTTCTGTGAAGCTTCATGACAATCTGTCAAGTTCTTTCACAGGAGTGGTCGTTACAATTTTTAAATAGTTAACTGTGTAAACAGACAAGGCTGCTCCCAGTCATGTTTCATCAAAATGATTTCTGACAATGACCAACATCATGTGATGTACATCATGTTACAGAAAGTCCCATATCAATATCAGTTATACTTTTTAGGAAGTTGTCGCTACAAATGTGTTTTGTTTTAAGCTTACTTTTAACAGTGCCGGCCGTCTTGCATTTTTTGCCCAGCCTGAAGATTTGCCAGGTTCAACTGGGCTGCAAGAGCAACATCCCTCTGCAGTGTCATGAAGGTCCACCAAGTAGTTTCAGAGTATGCGCAACAAATTTTTATAAAAGTCCTTATTATATCACTCCATGTCTGGCGGGCATGTTTGATGTGGAATCAAATTAGTTTTCGACATGGCTCAACATCACGTCATGGTGATCATTTTAAAAACAACAGCTAACCTTTGTCCATACATATGGTCTTTTGTTCATTTAAGCTTGTAAGAACATGTTCCACCACCATGTAGGCTGTTAAGGAAAAAAAAAATAGTTGTGTTTCCTATTGCATGCTTTAAAAAATTAGGGTCAGTAGGTAGGAAATTTATATAAGTTTGTTTTTCGAGCAAGATATTTTGAGATGCTACATGTATTTATCTCATAAACCCCATACAAGTTGATGATACAACTGAAAGTTCCTCTGTAATGTAAGTTTACCTCGATATATTGCAATAAATCATTGTTCAGAACAATTTTATTTTTTTCATTGAAAGTTTTAGGGTTGGCCCTTTAAAAATAGGGTCGGTCGGGCCACCGGAAACACAGGTATTGTTTTTTTTGGCACTACACAGACCAGCCACTTGTTCTTTGGTAGATCCTATAGTGTATACCTACCTAGTGATATGCATGAGGCAACATGTCTTCAACTGATGCCCCTTTCCAATCTGGGTCATGCCAGTTTACACACATAAATATCACACATGCAATGCACGTCCACATATACGATATATAACTAAGACCTTCAGCACATACCTGACTACGAAGCCAAGGATGCCAGAACGCAGACGGCGTGCAATATCCCCAATTTTCCATCAGCCTGGCAACAGATGTTAAACTCTGCAAAGACAAGGAAACACGAGATGTTATAAAAAATGATTTCTCCACATACACAAAGAAAAGACACATACACGACATAAAATGTCCTGTATCACACACGTCAGTCAACCTTTATGGCAGGACGTGCAATGGAATTACCCCTGATTTGTCCATGACAACAAGCAACATCGGTAATGCTCTTGAAAGCAGTTTCGAACCATCTGTGTACAGTTTTAACATTAGACATCCTGTGCCTTTCCCATCTGGGTCATACCAGTTCAACCAACAAAGCTGCAAACCGTTCAATATGCCATCTGGGTCATGCCACTTCAACAACGCAGCTGTACGACGTTCAATATGCCATCTCGGTCATGCCGGTTTACCCAAGACACTATCACACATGCAATGCACTATAACATATAAGGTACACAGCGACTACCATCAGGACATACCTTAATAGAAAGCAAAGGGCGCCAAAATGCAAACAGGCTGCAAAATCCACAATCGCCTAGCACCTGCCAGCTGAAGCAGATCACTGCAAAGACAAGGAAACACAGTATCGTATAATACAGGCTTTCTCCACAAACGCAAAGAAGATAAACATACACGAGATCAGACAATATTTTCAGTGATAAACATACACGAGATCAGTCAATATTTCCAGTATCATACACGTCAATCCATGGCTTTTCGAGACCTTTCTCACCCTGTTGCGAACATGCGTTTACATGGCCATGCTCACATTTTAAAGCGCACGAAGAACCTGATTTTACAGCTCAAGTGGTATTTCAGACAGCAAACCCTTTAAGACGATCTCTTTCTCTCTCTATCATTCTATACTATCGCGGAGACAACATTATCGCAGTTATGAGCAACTACCGTTCAATGCTTCGATGTGTTTGCTCTGTGATCTGTCTCTGCGTCACTTTTGGTCAATGACATTTCAACGTTACCAGGTTGACTTTCCAAAATGCGCAGCAACCATTTACTTTGCCTTTTCATCCATAAGCATCGGGAGGTGTACAGAACTGGTT